>DWHO01000892.1:0-17368 GCA_018247575.1 Eurytides lysithous rurik
TCATACTCAAAGTAGCCGCACTCACCTACATTCTCAACTATATCCTCAAGAAAGACTTCATACTCAAAGTAGCCGCACTCACCTACATTCTCAACTATATCCTCAAGAAAGACTTCATACTCAAAGTAGCCGCATTCACCTACATTCTCAACTATATCCTCAAGAAAGACTTCATACTCAAAATAGCCGCACTCACCTACATTACACACATACATTTAACAGACCTTATTTATACTCAAAATAACCATACTCACATACATTCCATCCTCAAATAATCCTCCATTTCAAGATTAGAAACTGTGCAGTGCACAAAAAAGACTGCACAGTTCGCTGGAGGAAATACTACCAACGTGAGCAGTTCTGTAGACAAGGAGTGATGAATAGATTGTGTCATATCTTGATGCATTGAGCTCAGTTGCTAAGCTGTCGGCTTTGGCGTAGCAGGCCGTGGGTTCGATTCCCACCCTGAGTAAATATTTTTATGAGCTATAGATAATTATACCGTATTTAGGCGTTAGTTGCGTGCGAATTTATTCACGTAGATAGTTAAAATGGGGCGTTAAAAAAATTAAATTTGCGACTTTCACTTTAACTTTCCTGCAGGTTAACCCGCCGTCGCTGCTATCCACCATCGAACTGGTGAACGCCCTGGGAGGCTCCGCCCTGAGTGGCGAGGCGCTCTACTGGTGGACGCAGTTCTGCGCCGCCGTCGCCTACATCAAGACGATGGACTACCCTGGCGACTCCTAGCGCCGACGCCCCCGCATGTCCACGTCGACATCGCGCCGCCACACTCGCACACACTCGCACCACTCGCACCATCACTCCCACCACAGCACCCACCCGCAACCCATCTCCCACCAACACTCCCAACCGCAACCCATCTCCCACCATCATTCCCACCCGCAGCCCCATTCCAAATCTCACCGCCATTCCCAGCCTCAGTCCCAAGCCCATCCCGAATCGCGCTCCCACCCCCACTCTCATTCCCACTCTCACCGACCCGCTGCTCATACACACTCCCACTCTCATTCTCACACCCACTCACAATCACATTCTAAATCCCAGCCCCAGTCTCAGTCCCGCCCTCGCCATCGACCTTCGACCAAGACCTGCCCGACTCAGGATGAAACCTCTGGTCGCCGGCAACGCGGCCATTCGGGATCCAAGCGCAAAAGCAAACCAGTCTAATTCTGTAATTGTTCTTTGAACATCAGGTCAGGGGTTCTCAAACTGTTAATCCGCGGGTAATGGCCAAAATGCCTGCAAACCGATTAAAGTGCTTTAAAATTGTATATTTTGAAGCACTTTAATCGGTATATTTAAATGAAAACAGCTACATACAACGCACACTGAACACTGAACCCTGCCTTAGATTGAAGGAGAGATCCTTAAGACCATGGTTTTGACATTCGACGTCACAGAATTCGATAGGGCTCATCCTCTGCAATCTCTTCTATAGGCGACTATTACTGAGTGACGTCATCGAGGGCATTGACAAAGTGGCGGCACGTTGCGGTGGTGATCAGTGCGTTAAAATTCGAAAGTGCTCACCAACGTACTACGTAACTCCGTATACACATTAAGATTCTCGAATCTTCTCGTTTAGTATTTAAGGATGCATTATTCGACTTATTGAATTTAGTAATGTCTTCGCTAAGTGTGTTATATTTATTCAACAAATCGCACAGCCGCAGTCGTGTCGAATATTTTGTTTTAATTACTCGCGACTATTGTCATTCGATTTTTAAAGTCCAGTATGTTTTTATTTTTTATTTTGGAAAGGCAAATGCTTGATGATCACACAGTCATTCCATTTTTTTAGAAATGTATGAGCAAAGAAGCCTTTTATTAGAAATAAGTCTTGCAGGGTAATAAGTTATTTTTGAATCGGTATTTAATATTAACTGCCTAACGGACTCAATAATTTATTTTACTTTTACTTGAAGTTAGATATATTAGTCGACGTTTAGATAAGATTACTTCATGGCAAACGAATGTGTATTTTATGATTGTGCAGTAAAACACGATGTCTATAAAGGATAGTAAATGATAAATCCCTTTTGGTAGACCGCGTCGGAAACTTGAGCAATTCTCACGCAATGTGAAAGAAAATGGTCTTAATCAGTTAGCCGCCAACGCATCTGTGTCGTTAGTGCCAAAGCAAGATATGTATTCAACACACGACTGCGACTGCTGTTGGTCCAATTTAAAATAATAACGATATCGAATTCGGAACACTGTCATTGTTAGCGGCTTACGAACATTCGTTGTACGATATAATTTTAGATGTTATTTATACTATATTCTTGTACCGTAGCTTTAAGGTCTGAAAATCAATTATAATGTAACCTCATATCGATGTTGTAAACTGTAATTATTCGTTTTAAGTTTCAAATACGTCGTAAAGATTTTTTGCTCATCGCCGTAAAAGTATTTCGTCACGTCGGTCGAAATCTTAAAACCTTACGTAATAAGTTGAAGTAATATATAATCTATATAAGTTTTTCAATACGATCGTTTGATTTCATACGATGTGAAAGAAATAAAAGGAAACAATAATTGAATCTTCTCGCATTTGTAAGATATGGGGCCCCGTCACATATTGACTGTGATTTTAGAAAAGGTACTGCCATATTCGGTAGTGGGTTTGTATTTTTGGATAAGGCAGCGGAGAATGTGTGATACTAAGGATAAAAATGTATGTAGGGAAATTCTTTCGCATGGCGTAAGAGATAGGATGCTTTTTAACGTTTTGAAACCGTATTATTTAGTCTTATTTGTAATATTTAAGGACACTAGAAAAAAATGCGTGAAAGCATGTAATATGTTTTCACGCATTTTTTAATCCACGTTAACAGTCGAACCAAGATTCTGTTGTAACAGATCACACAAAAAGCAGCTGTGGTAAGGATAAATTCCTTTCATTTTGAACTTATGTTGAAGATGGTAGCTTCAAATTTAATTTCTTCCTTTGCATTTGTTTTTATTTAATTCTACCGCCATCGGGATGAATTTAGTTTGATTGCATCTCTAAGTTACATGTATTATTCTTTTGATAAAACCCATTTATTAGTTTTTTATAATTGAAGTGTAATTGTAAATCTTTTTGAACATTCCCCACTAAATTTAGTACATACAAAATGTGGGCCTACTTTCCACTCATGTATTTTAAGGTATGTACAACTCTCATACTCCTCTATTGAGTACATTTAATGTAAAACATGAAACTGAACTACTACATTGCAACGTAGAAGTTTAGTCGAGATTTTTATTCGTAACTGCCATTTTTAATGAAAACTTATTAAACTATTCGATAAGTATTCGATAAATTAGAACGTATCTATCTCTTCCCGGCTATCTAAACAAATTTAAGCGCGCTCTTAGCACAAAACTTATGATAGTTATTATATATAATATTTATTTCAATGTAATGTGTTGAATGGTTTCGTTCGCTTTTCTCATATCGACGCTGGAAAGCAAAAACGTAATAACCAGCAAAACCCAAATAATTCACCAGACATACACCAATCGACTTGGATTAATTTACTGATTTCCACAATGTAATTAAAACAAAAATGACTCCATGTGTCATTAACTACGTTTTTGGTTTCCAACGTCGATATGGTAATAATATATGTAACGCTATAAGTGATCAGTGTTGGCCTAGTGTAAGTGAACTTATCAATAGGGTAATTAAGCGTACGTGTGTCGTATCTCAAAACAGGGCGTGCCATTTTGATCGTCATACGGTGGCAGGTATCTGTACCTACCGTCACAAATGCTGTTTCATTTGTTTGCTGTCTCGAAAGAAGTGCGTCGAGGTTGAGTCTCGTCATGCCAGGTTCGATTCCTTTTAACTTTTGAACGCCGGAGCAAACGCGCACGCGCGTTCCCAGCACGCCAAGCCAATAATACAACTTCGTCGATAATTTATATTGAATTTGTTCTAATCGTGGTTTTAGTTTCTCATGTAATTAAATGGGGGAGCATCAGTCACTACGATATATATATACACAAAAATTTATGTAATTTAGTTCTACTACCGCATTTTCCGCCTTTGTGACGTTGACATACTATATCTATATAGTATATGGCTGTCACGTAATGTGACAATGGCGTTCAAAAGGTTAATCAAGTGGTGTAAGATCAGAATCAGCTCCGATCAAGGACAATATATGAAACTTTTTTTTTATACAAATTGAAAATATTTTCTATCGAATAATTAATTACGTAAGACTATGGTTAGAACTTAGTACCGTTTGAATTAATCTGAAAAATGTATTCACACATTTTTAGTATTACTAACGCTTCACCAAATAAGTCACATGCCGAACATTCCGTATATTTAAGACATGACGTGAGCCAACCTTCTTTAAATCGAATAGATTACGCACATAAGGACTGATATTATATCGATTACGTTGCATATACTTTCTATTTTTCATTATTATGGGCTAAGTTATTTTAGGTATAAGCACTAGTTTGATTTGCACTCGAGCTTTCGTTACTAAGCAAAATGTAATGACGATGAAATCAGTATGTTATAACCGAAAGAAAAAAATTCTATTGTTATTCCCATAACTCCAATCGTTTTAAATAACAATTTTAATCATATGACGAAAAAAAAAATACATTCATTATTCCATTGCATGAAAACATTCTGATTTCATTGTATTCATTATCATCAATATATATGTAACCTAATCTAACTAAAATATGCTATAGAATCTATAATTGTACCTAATATATGCGCGCAGTCGCATTTCCGCCTCGCGCGTGCTATCTTTATATATACGATATCCAAGTAGTAACTCTTAAATTGTAATCGATCATTGAATATATTTACCAATAAAGTAATCATGGTTAACTGGTGTTTTATTTGCCAAATATACGTACGTACTTAGAAACCATCACACAAGTCTCAGTTTGAATTTTATTTTTAATCTATTCAACGCCACCGTAACAAGCGAGGACGAGTCCCGACACAATTGAAAAACAAAAGAAATTTTTAAGTCAATTTCTAATTAAGTCAAAAACATATCTTTTGTCCCGTATAAACGAGTTTTAATTAATAAATTAATATTTGAAAAACTGTATTAACACAAGTGTAGTCATCCACTAGTATAAAAAAAATGTATTTGAACTTGAGTGGATGAACAAAAAGTAGTCTTTAACGATTGAAAATCCGAACGAGTTATATAAATACATATAAGGACTTGGGAACTTAATAGTAGTTATGTAAATAATATTGTACACACTATAAACAAGAAAAAAAACTTTTCTTATTTATTTATATATATATATTTTTAATATTGAATTTCATACGAATTTCAAGTATGTTTAACACGTTCCCGCCGGCATGTACCATAAATGGTACATTGAGGACTGTTCCATCGGTCGGCTTGTACCATTTATGGTACGTACACAATCGTCCCATCGGACGGCATGTAGGTACCATTAAGGGTACAATGAAAATAATCAATTTAATGTGTATTTTTTGCTAATAAAATTAACTGAAATAAAACTATTTAAGCGGCTTAAACATAAGCATATATATTTGTTAGTGTTGTTTGAGATGTGCGAACGGCGCCGCTCGATGTGCTTTTTTTTAAGAGATCCACTTTTTAGACTTTAGACTTACTTACCTAGACCTTGGTTAAAATAACTTGGTATGAATTAGGAATATTGAACAGGCGTTGATGAATGATAATAGAAGAAAAACATTTTTGGCATACATATTTTATTATGTACTTGATTTTACATTTTTTTTAATGACTCTTATGAACAACACCGCTTGGCAGCAGCACTGAAACAAACAATACATTTGTTAGATAGCTCCATGTGACAAGTTAATCTTTGTAATATAACATGCAAAATCAGTAAACATTTCACGTCATGGCATTCAGTAGTAGCAAATAATTGTTTATGGCATCATTTGTTCATTGTGTCTATCACTTTTATTAATAATGGGACATTGAAATGTTACACTACAATACAATTTTATTGTAGATGCCAAAAAAAAAATTTAGAGGACAAACACAAATATAGGGGACATTGACGTTAGTTATGAAAACCAATTATAACTGTGAAAAATACTACATAGACTGATAACAAAATAATAAAAAGAATAATTTTTTACCATATCACAATGTAGCATGCCCTATGATCGTGGCCTCTCCTTCTTCTCTTTGTACAGGGCGAGGAGTGAGACATTGGCGACCTTCACCACCTGAAATAAAAAAAAAAGATATTGAGAAAGACTTAATCAAATGTAAGAAGGACAGAGTCCCACATACAATGTACTAAGTCAGTGCAGCCTGCACATCATGGTGGTCAGAGTAGCAAATACTCCGGTTTTAAATATACTGATCATTATTAGTACATCAATACAAGTTATATTGTTTTACATTTGTTTAATAGACACTGTTCAAATAAGACCAACTAACTGGCCAATAATATTTTTTAACTTTTTATTTTTGTTTTTAGTACCAAAAATATTATGCCAATATTTTCACACACGCAATAACCAATAAATATGATCAACCTACCTTAAACCTGACTCCGGGAATGTCACCAACGGCATGACCCTTACGACCGAAACCTGCTACTAGCACTTCATCGTTCTCTTCAATGTGGTTGAGGCAACCGTCGCGAGGCACGAATGCTGTCACTTTCTTGCCGTTCTTGATCAGCTGCACCCTGACACACTTGCGGATGGCAGAGTTGGGCTGTTTGGCCTCAACACCACTGTATGGACATGAAACAATATTTTTAATGAAATTTCGTTGAAGGAATTACACCTAAAATAGTCAGGATGATGAGTATTTTCTACATATAGTAAATGATTTTTTACTTTAAACTACAATACTGGATTGAGAGCATCGTGAAAATTTACATAAATGCCAAAAATGCTTTTTGTCAGGTTAAACATTTTTGAAACATTTAAAAAATAACGAGAATTTATTTAAAAACAACCAAAACATAAACCAAACAGAATCAAACAATATCATTTGTAAGAAGTTTTCAATATATTAGTAATACAACAAGTTTGTTTACACCAATATTATATTTATCGAAATAAGTAATTTAAGAAGTTTAATATGTTAGAGGTTAGAAAACTAACACAATATTCTTTTACTTTATATATTCGTTATCCACTTAGTAACAATCAATTTTTAGATTGATAAAGTTAATGAATTTTAAAAGGAAAACAAACTGGGGCAAATTGATTCATATTAACAAGTATAAAGGTACTGTAAAATAAGCATATAAAGTTCAATTTTTAAATCCCATGCCAAATGTTATTATAATACAGTACTACAATTTACTTTTGGCACGTGTAAATTAAGCAGAAAAATATTATTCATTCATAAGGCAACCCTAAAGCATCTTATTAACATATGGCTTTCACATACTGCATTCATGCAACAGATTAATTGGAGGAACTAATGGCGCATTTCAAGTAAACATAGCAGTAGCGTAAAATAACGGTTTCACATGTAGATGTGCGTCCTCGTGACGGGTTCGTCGACCCCGTTAACCTGCTGCCGGTGAATTCTCAGTTTCTCTGGCTGTACTGGGGTAATGCAACGCGGCCACTCGCAGTATTATCCTGTGATTGTACAAGGAACACATTCACAGGCATAATACCGCGTATGGACGCATCCACTTCACGGGACGCTAATTCCCAGTCCGCTATCGGCACACTTTCTTGCACTTCAACACGCGTGTGTACACTCGGTCGCCGCTCTTCATTAGCGTTCACGGCGCCAATATAACAAACACACTTTCAATTAACACTGTCGCATACAAACTACTGCGAAGCATTGAACTTACACTTTTTCGAGGACGATGCCCTTAGCATGAGATGCACCACCGAAGGGATTGGCCTTCCATCTCGTGCCCATGTGAGCCTTTTTGTAGTCTTTATCGGCCCATCGTTGTTCGCGTCGATGGTTCACGTGCTTCCGCGCGGTACGAATACCACGGGGTTTACCTGAAAATTGAAGTCGCCGGTTATCACTAATGTTCACGGGAGGAATTGAAATCGATACACTATAATTTGGGGTCTGCTATCACGTCGGGGAATCTTTATTTGTACCTCGTAATGTGTGAAAATTTTATATGATGGAAATAGATTTATAAAAACACCACGAGAAAAACATGTCTGCGCCATGGCCGACACCTAAGCACACAGATTTGAAAATTTTTATATAATTTAATAAACAATTATTTCCAATAATATACACTGTCACACATTACGGTTTTAATAGAACACTAGCACAATAAAAAACTAAAATTATAAATAAACTATAATAGTATCCGCACAAAACTACTCCTTACCCATTTGGATAGCACGACAGCAATCGGCTACGGATGGGAAAAGAAATAATCGGGCGCCTAACCAACCACCGCTTTCATTTCCACATTGCTGCCAACATATAAAAATTAAATTTTATTGCCATTTAAAATTATAATTTTGTTGTTGTGATACTTGTGAAATAAATATAATTAATTATTTAACATAAGTACTCCCAAATGACAATTTCTTAGTTTATTTTTATTATTTTTTTGTTGTTATTTCAGTCATATCCAAATTTTCTATATCAATTTTTATTTCAAAAATCTATAAAGTCACATTTAGGAGGTAAAATAAAAAAATTGTACTGCACTGTATTCAAACAGTAACGATTTTAACGTAAATATATACCTTTCGAAATGGGGGAATCATTAAGTAAGGTATGGATTAATATATAATATAATACAGTTAAGTAAAAAGTTAGTCAATTCATACGGCTGATTGATCAAAAACTTTTTCGTTTATCGGTTAGTGGACTCCGCTGTCTAACTATGGGCTTCTTTTATAAAACACATGGTTTAAAATAAGAATTCGTTCCGCATTGGCAGAAAACAATATTTTATACGATAGTATTATTAATTTTTTTGTTATTTTTTCCTGAATACTAAACAAAATATCAAAACAATATTATTACTATTTCACGTGACAAGTAAACCACAATGGCTTGATTTAGAAGCTGCTTATACTTAATGTGCCAGATAGACCCATTAAAATGGGACGTGAGTAAATTCAAAAGCTCAAACCAACGGATTAGAATGGCTTTTTATTTTTTCAAAATGTCTAACGATATTTCCTTGAAATATGCTGACAGTATGGCGAATTTTAAATCTCGATGCAAATCGGCATTACGTACATACGCTTGCATATGACAAAATGGGGCGGATGCACGTTTTATATAGAGGTAATTTACGTTTTAGCGACATATTGCTAGAGGCACGTGTAAGGGGTGCTTGGCGCGACATAACAATCTTTTCCTTATTAGCTAGTTATAGTTCTTGTATGGCTTTTGAACGGTAGAAGGTTGTCTAAGGTGACATCGAAAAAATTTACTTTGCATTACCATGGAATAGGTTGACCGAATAGTTTCAGAGGACGGAGTTTTTTCTTTGTATTGGTGTTAAATCTACTATTGAAATGGATCGTTTTGCTTTTTTCGGGGTTTACATGTATCGACCTGGTAGTGAACCATTCGCCAAGATGCGTATCTGGGCTCTGCTGCGATCGCGTACAAAGCAATATCGTCGGCGTATAGAGCCAACTCGAGCTTAAGTGTTATAAGAATATCACTACAATATAACGAGAAGAGAGTCGCTGAGATTACTGATCCTTGTGGAAGACCAGTTCTTAATGATCGGGAGCTTGAAAGGGAATTCTCGACTTTGAACCGAAATCGATGATTTTATAGGTAGGATCGTATGGTGTGTGAGACTGCCTGGAAGTCCTAAGAAATATGTGTGTGTGTGTGTGTAGTACTTCACACATTTATTCGGGTTCAGGTTCGGCATCTCGATGAAATTTTTGTGTTATAAAACGTAAATATTAATTAATATCTTTTAATAAAAGTCGACGAGTAACATGATGTAATAATGTTTGTTAAATTACACTTCTATGCTTTTTGTGTGTTTAAACAAATTTACGTAATTGTCAAAAACCTTTATAAAGTGCTTTACTTATTATTGTATAAGTTTTTTGAAAGCTATAGAATTCAATTCTTAAATAAAGGAGACTAGTGTTTAATCGTTTTGCTGCGAACGAAAACTTTTCATCAAAATGGTTTTCGTTCGTAACTGGTTGTAGTTTGAAAATTGCTTCAAATTGGTTTTGGTATTGGTGTTTGGATTGTTGGTTAAATTGATACGTTCGTTCTTTCTTAAATTTATATTCAACATTAATACTAATTTAAGTAGTAATAAATATGGCTTAGTTTGAGTAGTTGTTTTAAAAAAGATTTTGCTAGATATTGTATTTTCATGTATTTTTAGAACTGAAAACTATTCTTTCTGAAACAGCTTGTAACAGTTTCTTTTTGAACGTTCACTCAACGTTCAAGTGAACTGACGTTTAATATGACATTAAGAGTTTGGTTTATTTAATCATAAAATTTGAAGATTTTGTCTGAAAAGTATTTCAATTTATCTCGATACTATATATAGATTAAACCGCTCACATAATGGCTGTGAATTTAGGGAGAAAAGATGGTGGTCCGGGTTATGTCGGCATTCAGTTTTGTCAAGAGTGTAATAACATGCTTTACCCGCGCGAAGATAAGAATAACAAAGTTCTGCTATATGCTTGCAGAAATTGCGACTATAAGCAGTTGGCAGATTCTAATTGTGTTTACGTCAACAAAATTATGCACGAAGTTGATGAATTAACTCATATAAATCCTGATGTTGTTAGTGATCCGACTCTACCGCGTACAAAAGATCATATGTGTCCAAAATGCAATCACAGAGAAGCTGTTTTCTTTCAAGGTCAGACCAGACGCGCTGAAGAAGAGATGAGATTATATTATGTGTGCACAAGTTGCAAACACAGATGGACTGAATAAATGTTTTAAAAAAAAGTGAAAATTATTTTAAATATAATATTTAAAATTTTTATACTGTTTTGATTATACTATCATATAATTCAAAAATTAGTTATTTGTGATAGACCAAATCATTTTAAGGCCAATCTTACAAACATTTTGCAAATTAAATGAATAACACATTTTATAAGTTATTCAATATAAATAAGACAAAATGTACATGACAAATACATTTCATGTTTATTTTGGAGTCGAACAAACATAAAATAAATGCATTTCATATGTGGAGCTGTTTTACATCAAACAGGTAATTGAATGTAGAGTTGTTGCCTTATCAGTTGACATAAAATTCAAAACTGTCTAATGATACAAAGCTAAAACCAATTTCCTTGTCTTAAATTAAATAAAGTAATGTGTTCATAAATATCAACAACCTACATTTTATGAATATACTTGGTAACAGAGGTCCATTATTCCAGGTCATAAATATTTAGGGGTATAGATAAAAGTCCACATATTTTCTTTAGTTTTATTTAACTAAAATACAAGCAAGCCATATTTGCTCTATAATAACAGTTAACAATTCACAGCCATTAATAATTTATTGATAATAATTTGCATAGCTGTAACAACAATTGCCAATTTAATTAAAATCATAATGTAAGATTATCCTTACTCATCTAATTTAAATTTAATTTTAATATTCTAAATGAAAACCAAACTTCATACACCCTACACTTAAAAGTTATGATTATAAAAGGAGTTTTGTTTACAATTAAATGAAATTAATTATTTATTTAATTAACTTGTATACACTGTAATATTAAGGGGTTTTAAAGAAAAATATATTTGAACTATTCAGAGACATCCATTTTTAAGACATTAAATCATAACAAACCAAGATTGTTATTGAAATAAGTTATGTATACAGTTTTTTTTATGGATTAGGCTGACAAATGAGCAAGCGGCTCACCTGATGGTAAGTGATCGAACCAGCCCATTAAGCAGCAGGAACAGCTGTGTGGAAAAACCACCATAAAAAAAAAATTGCATTTCAAAAATTATGTCATTCATTTCAATTAATAAATTTGACATTTATTAAAAAATAAAAGAAGTAATACTTAATTCAAATAATAAAACTTTGTTTAAGCTCAACCAGATACATGCTTAATGCAAATTCACTGTACATTTAATAAGTACCTACTGCACGAATATGTGCTGCATAACTACCCTGATATAATATAAATTCACTTTTTAATTTTGTTTTATTTAGGTTGTTTTTTAGTTCTAAAAAAAAGTAATTTTATTTTACCATTCCGAAACAAAAATATTAAAAACGACGAAAACTTAACACACATCTGATTTAACTGTCAAAATAATATCTTTCCAGTTAATATAAAAGGAATCAAAACATTGTGGAATTAGCTATCAAAAACATTTGAATATAATTCTATCTTTTGTTAACAATAGTAAGTAACAATTTGTAATGAAACTTTAATATCATTAAGTGATACATTTTTACATGTTTCAGAACTTTTTGACATACATATTAAAGGCCTATAAATTACCTACTAAATCTAAATAATTTTTCTCTCGATTTTTTAGACTCATTGACATTTATGCTAAGTTTTCTTAATGGCTAGGCATTTTTATAAATTGAGATCTGATATTTAACTACACATATCAATTTACTATTAAAACTACAAGCCGATTTTAATGTACAGAGTAAACTGAAAAATATTAACATTTTTGTGAAGAGACAATATGCTGTGCATTTATTTGCTTCGTGGTAAAGGTAATTAAAATAAATAACGGTGGTAACTGTGCTTATATTGACTTGAACATTGACTAGCACTGTTCAATTCAATATAAGCACAGTTGCCACCGTTATTTATTTTAATTACCTTTACCGAATAACTCTTTATTAACAGTAAAGATTATAATTTGTATTGCAGTAAAAATATAATTATTATTGATGTTAATTGGGAGAGATATAAAAAGGTTGATTACCCTGCTCTAATCGGTAATCAGAAAAATATTAATAATAATCATAGTAAGCAAATAAATTATTTGATGAATGAACTGCTACTTATCCTTCATCACAACCAATCTCGATTAGTTTTTATGAAAATGATTATGGATTTAGTTATAGTAGATAAATTTATACAATAATTATAGAATAAGGGTAAATTTTTAATAGCATAAAACAAACTTTAACAAATCCATATCTATGATTAAATTTCTTTACTTAAAAATCAGTTTAATAAATCATAATTTCATAACTGACACTTGTCTAGGCGATTTTTATTTAGATTAATGGGATATAAGGATAGTTATGTAGAACATTCAATTACATACGTTTATTACGTAAACTAATATCGTAATTGAAAGTAATGTAAAAGTTGTTAATTTGTCATCTTACGTCGAACTCTAAACGTTCAAAATAGTTAACAAAAAAGTTTAACCTAATACTTATGCACTAAAGCCGCAATAACATTAAGTATAATAACAACACTACAGAAATATTACTAGATAACGACTTTCGGAAGCATGGCTATAATTCCTTCGCAGTGAACTCTTTTCACTTACCGTATTTCCATGGACTTGTCTAAGGATCACAGTTAATTTAAATATTGTATAAAATAAATATTGCTATCAAGGTTTATTTACTATATTTAAAAACATTATATTATAATCAACCTCAAAGGAAGACAATTTTCTGTAGTAACGGAAGATCTAAACTTTTAGGCCTAATTTTTTTATTCAAGATTCGAGTAAATAACAATTTATTTCTTTTTTGTTAAGTATTATAAACTCCGTTTTCAATCTACACTATTATTTTAATAAACTTATAGTTTTTAAGCCGTTGTAGCATATGGATTTAAAATTTATATATTAAAAAAGTTATTGCAACAACTGTGCGTTTAACAATATTACTTTAACAAGTATTAGAATAATTTGTAAAATTTAAGCTCAGGCAAAACAACCAACATTTCTACGTATTAATCTATGCACAAAGCTAGTGGACTTATAGTAGTCATTGATATTTTTATTCTGCCCAAACAAAATGTGTATCAAGTTAATAAGTGTCTGTAAACCGATTCAGTTATATTATTTAGATATCATTTTAGACTATGCGACGTCACAAAAACTCAATATGTAGACGACAATAAACTTTAAGACCGTTTATTTTGCCTTATGGCAGTCGTGTTTAATTTTTTGATTACAATGGCTAAGTTGTTTTTATCTTAATTTTGACATTTCGTTCATATAGAACTTCTCTGTTTTATACAGTTTTAACTTAAACTTGTCTACAGCTCAACTTCTTACGTATGACTCTAAAACGTTTAATGTTTATCAGCTGCGATTGCAATAATGGGTTTCTTAGCTGCCTATATACCATCACATTATAATAATTACAACTTAGTACTTCACTTATCAAAAAAAAATATTTCTCTCATTTTTTCATAAGATTTTTATGCCGCCAACATTGTTTGGTTTCGTTGTTCTTTAAAGTCACGGCTCTGTCGCGACTACTTATTATACGTGGCGTCGATCCTAAGTCTTCTGCCACGTATGGAAAGCTGTCGTCAGTGAACCGGAGGGGGCGCCAGGTCTGGCACGTTGTCGGGAAGAGGGGGGAGGACGTTAGTCTCGAACTGTCCCGACAGGTTTCCTGGGGGCGAGTAGTTTGCGACCACAATGACTTTGCCCGCCCTCGAGCGAGCCTTCCCTACCCCAAAGAAACGGGTGGCCACCCATACCATCTGCGTGAAGTGTCCTGAAATTAGAATGAAGGAGAAAATTTATATTTTTGCTATAATCATATTGTATAAGAACGAATGCCCGAAACATTTGTATTGCTGCTACTATAAAAAGAATGAATTAAACTGTCATTATAGTCATAATGATAATCGTGTACTATATTCTATGAGAATGTAGCTTTTTTGTTGTTTTACATCTGTCAGTAAGTACATGTAATCAAAAAAGGGTAAATTAAATAAAAACTTTGTAACCCATCATTTATTATATATAGGGGTTTTTTATCATATTGTTATTTTTTTACGTTAAAGTGCAGTTAAGCAAGCGTGTTCACTTGATGGTAAGTAAAGACCTACGCTACCAATAAAAAACCAGCACCACTGATGATGGTGGCATATTTCTGACTATTGCAAAAATGGGCCTCTGGTAACTCCATTCACGTTAATGGTTAAGTTTGAGGTATTTCCTTGGATGGCCAATTCATTCAGAAGCTATTTGAAAGCTGTTGTTAAACATTAGGTCTATGTGAAAGCTGATCTATTGATAACATGGTACCATTTTTTTTTTACATTCCTACCTGCATTGACGTTAGCGTGAAGGACATCCGGTTCCTTAAAGAAATTGTATTGGCGAACAGCTGCATACCAGTATGAAGACACTTCCTGACCTAGATGTAAACAAATTACGTAAATTAATTATTTATTTATAGTTTTTTGTCTATATGGTAACCTCTACGCAGATTGGCTTTTATTTTTCTCGTATTTGATATACCTATTATTTCTTTACGATGTTTATATCTAACGTTCGTGCTGCTATCTACAATTTATTTAAAACTTTAATTAGTAAAAATAATTTGTTAAAATGATGGTGTCTGTGCTGGGAGATACATAAATATAATATATTAAACATGTAGGTAATATTTTTGCTTATCATATATTAATGTTATATTTTATTTAAAGTAATTTTGAATAGTTCTATCGTTTTATTTTAAAGATTGACAGTTGAAAGAATTATAGCACAAATTGTAGGATTCAATCTGGCAATTTCTGCTCGCCACTTGGCCGCTCCGATTGATAAAATTAAACCTTTGCATTTTACGAAGAAACGTCGCCCTTGCATGCACATTGCTATTTGCTTCTTTCCGTATAGTTTCTTTAAACCTTTACTTCTAACCTAACCTTTAAATCTCTTTAGATTAATGACGAGATTGAGCTTTATTGTAAATTATTGTAATTCATTGTCCCAGGGCACTTGCACTTGATTTTTGTTTTGTTTTATTGTTACACAAAAAAGGATGTTTGAATTTATAACACTAATTATACATTCGATATAACTTTTATAAAGAGATATAAGTGACGGGATAAGCAATTCGTGCACTTGATGTTATTCTATCTCTAAAAAAAATAATAAACCAAATGTACATATTTAATTGTGTCATGATTTTTACCAAGGGTTGTCGGTTATTTCGAATACCAATAATATAATTAGACGTAAGACTAAATGTAAGTAAATATTTATGGTTTATTCTGACTATCATTAAATTTTAATAATTTATTTTGTCTCATCTGAGCAGTAACCGCCTACAACATCTTGAGAAATTCCAATGTTGGTACGCTGAAAATAAATTGCCTCCGTGGCCTAGTGGTGAAGGCCCGCGCTTTACAAATCGGAGGTCATGGATTTGGAGTATAATGAATTCGTGTTGATTCTTAGTACGGGTTGATCACCAGATTGCCTGAAAAGTAAGATGATTTCTACGTCAGATGGGCATGTAAAAAGTTGGTTCCGACTTCTTGGCGACGCGGCTTTGAGAGTAAAAGTAGCTGTGCCTATGCAAACGCTTGTGTACTATTATATATCCCGCCACCGTGGTCGATATCGATAATCGTAACAATGTCAAGAGCTTATAAGAATGGACCATGTAACCCGAAGGTGGTACATTTAGAAATAATCGTAACAATGTCAAGAGCTTATAAGAATGGACCATGTATAGTTCGTAATTTTGACTGTGTTTTTACATTACCTGTGACATCAGGCTGCAAAGCGCTGACTGGCCGCTGATAGAGGTTTTGCCCAACGTCGCGGTCATTCCTGTAGTGAAACTTGTTCGTGTGCGCCAGATGATTGGCCCACGCTTGTGCGTAGTCGCAAAGCTGTGGCCAAATGGATTATTCTGAGTTGTTTTTTTTATGGATTAGGCTGACAAACGAGCAAGCGACTCACCTGATGGTAAGTGATCATCGCCACCCATGGATAGTTGCAATATAACAGAGCTTGCAAATGCGTTGCCAGCCTTTAAGGGCAGGAAAGAGTGAAGGAGGGGGAATGAGGAAGCAGAAGAAGAAATTGGTGGTGGAAGAGGTAGGGAGGGGAATGAGAGAGGGAGGACGGGAAGGGAGGAGGAAGTAGGAGGGGCCCCCTCACTCACCGGATGAAACGCGAAAGCTAAAGCATTCCCACTTTACGCCGATTTTCTGTGAGGTCGTGGTACTTATCCGGTTCGAGCCGACCCATTCAGCAACGGGTGCAGCTGTGGGGCTCTACCACCGTAAAGCTACCACTATTAACTGATAAGCTTTTTGACGTGCATACTTAGCTAACATCCAGATAAGGGACAATACAATGCTTTTTTTTTTTTTGGAACGAAGTTCCTTATCGCGCGTTGTGAAAGGGGGCTAGACGGAAAAAATTCTTACGAAAAGTTGTCACGACAC
>DWHO01000893.1:0-17368 GCA_018247575.1 Eurytides lysithous rurik
TTTGCTTGTATGAACAAAAAGGGAATTCCCCTAAATTTGTGATATGAACATATTTCGCAGATATTAAATTTGACAAACAAAAAAGGTAAGCACAAAAAATTTAAATCGTGCTAAATGGAAAAAAATCATGTAAAAAAATTAAAAATGTTTTATTTTCAAACCGTGTTAAAAAACACCGTGTAAAAACAGAATTAGGTGTATACCCTTTTTTGGCAAAATGTTTCGCCAACACAAATTGCTGAATAATAAAAATGACGAAATCTAAAACAATATACAGATTATACTTCCAGACAGTGGTTACTCTTTTTAGATTGATTATTAACGCTTTATTTTGATTCATTGTAGATAAAACCTAAATGCATTATCATAAGCAATTTAATATGTTTTCACATTATTGAAATTTCTATTTTGTTAAATATAATAGTAACTAAGGCGATGTTTAACAAAAGATTGGCGTCGAATCAAAAGTCCTACCAACAATAATATAAATACTTACGTTTAAAAATTTAAGTGGTAAGTGAAAACAAATATTATTAAATATGAATTTATCATCCAAATGATGGTTATACATAAAATATAGCGAAAAAGATTGTAAAAATAATAATTAAATGATCAAATTTTGGATTCCAATTACTCAAACCTAACTTATAGACTTAAGCAGCCATGTTCAGATTTATAGATATCTCATGTTATTATGTTCTATGACAGGTAGCGACATCTATCGGCAATTTAATAAAACATTTCTAATTACGGTTTTCATAGAAATTAGTAGCGCCCAAAAAAAGTTCAATGGAAAGGATGAAACTGTTTCAAAAATGAGTTTCGTCTATGCTAAACAAATACAAAAACTATTTCTTTACAAGACATGTTAATTCCATTGCAATTACATCAGGTTCGGTATACTGGATTCTAATACAAGAAAAGAACGAACATACGAATCTATGGTAATGTATAACTGTAATTCTAATATGTTGTGCCAGCTTCTTATTTGAGAAAACATTACAATTTGAGTGGACCTTTTACTATATTTCTAATGTAATTAATTTTTACGCTTAAAACCCATCACACATCTCTTGCTTTTACTTTGAAATTGCTTTATGGTAGTAACAAAAAAAAAACGTTTATGAGTTATCACTGCTCACCAGTTTAAACAAAATATAATCAGAAATAAAACAAACCAAAATAATTAGGCAAATATTTTTCTTAAAATAAAAATAGAAAAATTAAAACTATTTAGTGCTAGCGTGTATTTATAACAAAATATTAAGAATTAAAAAAAAGCTTTATGTGTTAAGATAATTTTGGAAAACAGACTATTTAAAGCAGCTACAAACTTTTGAACATTCGTTAAAATAACCATAGCATTACACGTTACTCTATCGCTAAGCAGGAATGCTGAGTTGTTTGGCGTGCCTATAAGGCAGCAATACCCTTCCAGGCCTGACCTTCCTGGGTAAAAAACCCCGGGAACCGCAGATCTTCCATACATTAAGACACCTCCCGGACGAATATATTCACTAAATTAATAACACACGTTTTTCGTCGCCAGTGACCTGTCATACATACAATCTGTGCATTTTGTTAAGCCTCTTCTCCAAAATTAATATTACACAAATGTTTGCTTTGTATGATATGTACATAAGGGTAAGATTAATTCAATTTTAATTGGAATATGTCTATACAATGACTGAAATTTAATCAAAGAGTGCCCAGAGTGATCTGTTCGTTAAAACCCAAATAAATGAGAACGTGGGCGACGTTAAATGACAAGCCTGTCAATATCAATAACTGAATGTCGCTATAGCTACAAGAAGGTAAAGTAAGGAGATAAAACATCCCACGCAAGCTTTTGTTGGTGGTACAGAATACTTTGTACATAAGCAAAAGTAAACATTATGTTAGAATTATAAGCAAAGCATTTTATGTAATCATATTCCGCCTTGAATTAGATAATAAACGGTTTTAACCAGGGCCGGATTTAGGGGATCCGGAATTTAGGCCCCGGGGCCGGGGGGATCGAGGGCCCCTCACATTTCTTCTTAAGACTTCGAAAATGAAATCTTCCAAATTCCAACCAGTAAAACCTAGTTAACAACTCTCTCCTTAATATTCTTTTCGCTGTTGTACTTAAATCTTGCATTTTATTTGGAAAATGACTAGGGGCCAGAGGGCCTCCACTGATGCCCTAAAATCTCCAGACCTCCAAATTCGACAGTATTCAGTATTTAACATTACAATAACTATCACATATTATTCTTGTAGTTTCTTCATCCCCTTTTAATAATTAAACAGCAACGATGAACGGATCGAAATGTTTGCAAATACAATATAAACGGCATTGTCTGTTATCGACTTCGTGATGTAGAAATTTCTGATGGTTGCATAAACCTGTCTACGCTTGCGTAAAATTTAATGAAATTTCTAACCTTACTAACAGTTGTCTTGTCAATAGATGAAGTTTTGCTTTGTTAAAGATGTTCTTTGTTAACGATAAATCCACCCTACACCCACTAAAGTTAATTAAAGGCTTTTAGAAATATATCGATGTAAATTCTCTACTGAAAACTTGTACTGTAGCAATTAATTTAAAAGATGTTGTTACGTGATATATGATTTCAATTAGATGATATACGGGTGAAAACGAAAAGTAATTTAGTAAGCTAGGTCATCAGCATATAACGCAATTAGGTGTTGCCGGAGGCTTCGCTCGCGTGAATATCGATTTCATGTCATATTACATTCATTGCAGCATGCATCAGTCCACTATTAAGCCTTTGTCACTCTATTATCCAAAAATAAATTTAGGCCAAAAATCTTTCTTTTTGTGATTCGTACTTTAGATTTTACCTTTTAAGATTTTTACATTATACAAAAGAAAAATTGTATAGGTACGACTCTTGCAGAGTTCGCCCGGGGTAGTGCCGCTCCATTGCCAGTCCGGCGACTAGCTCAAAAGAAAGCCATGTAGTTTTGATCTTGTCGGAAATACTAGAAACTTTTTCATTGAATTCACGATATGATCAACATCTTTTCGTCGTCGGTTTATTTCTTATCCAGTGCACTTGAACTGCATAAGAAAATCTTGTACTCAATTTAAAATAAAATTTTACTCGATTTTATACAAAAGTTTACCTAGTTTTATTTAGGACGTAATATATTTACGCGCTTATTCCTACTGTCATCGTCACGCTTATCTTTGAACATGAACTTTGCGGTTTGTATTGAGATAAACTTAGATGTCACGTCTGATATGACAACGTTGCGTGTTGCAATGCATTAAATGTCTTAGTGTGATAGCACAGCAGGTTTTAATACTTCAAGAATGGTGGAAAACAGGACTAACCATACTTGTGTGTTCCGCTAAGTAGAAATATGTTAATGCTATGATGATAAAGCTTAGAAGCTTAATATTAGACAAACTTATAAACGAAGATCAAATAAAGTGTCTGAAAGACCGACATTGAAAGTGCTATTACGTAGTCGTTGCAGGACCAAGAGCGGCAGTAACAACGAACGGCAGATAAAATATTCAACCGTTTGTTTTTTTATATAAACAAATACTATTATTGACTGATTCCTTCGGACGCTTTAGCATCTAGAAATGGTCGTTTGAATCCGTTCTTATCTTGGTGCAACAAAGATAGCATTCGATCCGCAGAGAGGTCAGGTATAGAGAAAATAAACAGATATATAACACTCCTGATAAGAAACAGGCAGGAGGATGTTGCTAATGTAAACATGCGTCTCAAATGTGCTTGATGTAACGAATTTATATGATATGATAAAAGGGAATTAAGTTATTTTTGTGTTAGATTGTTATCCATGAAAAGAAATATCTTACATGTAAGATTATATGATGATTAACAGTAAGAACGTGGTACATTATCACGAAGCTTAGTGGGTTTACCAAACTACATCGTTGCTTACTACCGGTAAGAGCGCTAAGCACAATTAGTCATTAAAAAAATTACTCGGCAAAAGCGTTAGGTTTAAAAGCTTTTACTGATGAAAGATGTTTAAAAAAAAAACGACGCTATAATTTGTATTCCAAGGCCATTTGAGGGGCTCATAATTACATTTTTCTGACACGCACACATATGCCGGCGAGACATACATGCATTCATTTTACGCGTGCTGACTTGAGGGTGTCAAGTTGCGTGCATGCATATTGCATAAGTGTGACTCGTTTGTTCCGCGCATTGAACGGTGCGTTAGCAAGGCTCGGTTAATATCCTATTCACGTCCGTTTATCTACACGTAAAATATGAGGAATACGCTACCTGAACAGGATTTAATTATTATAGATAATAAACAAAATACGAGAATTAAAATTCTAAGATAAGGTTTCTAAAAGGGACGACGACATTTAGTACCGTCTTATTCTTCTCTAGCGATACTTTGCGATCAACGATCCTTTTTAAACTTCGCAAAAATCCTAAAAATGTCGTGTAACTAACCCCACCGTTCATAAAAACATGAACATCACGTTTACGAACATAAAATTTCCTCTTGAGTATGTAACACCACCAATTATAAAAACTCTTCGTCCTATAAATTGTGTGTCTACTGTGTAAGGGGGAAATATTTCTTGTGTTTCCATTATCATAGTAATTTTCATTAGACAGGGTCTGGAGAAATAAACCACAATCTACTTAATCACGTAGACGATTGTTGCTTTACCAGCCGACGGAAACGCAAAAAGAATAATTCTATTTTACATTCGGTTAAGTTTACCTCGAGTTAAGTACGATATAAATGAATTTAATTAAACGTAATTAAATTGTATTGAAATTTTCGATTTATTTATTTTTGATTTTTTTTTTTCAAATTATTTATTGCGTAATCTCTATTACTATTCGAACATTAGCGAGAAAAAAATACGTGCAAACGTGTTTTTATAGCATGCGTGCATAGTAGTTTTTGTAGGCGTCGTCCATTTTTTTTAGTATTTGTAATTATTTCTTTTTTATTTTATAAAAAAAATCAGTACCGTTATTTACGACGAGCGTTTATGCGCGTGTACATATCTTTGTGTCAAAAATCCAAGCAAGTTACGTACCCTAACTTCATTTGAATTGGTTCAATTGAATTTGCTAATTTTCTCGAATGGTAAGCCTCTTTATGAAACCTTAATGCAGTTGATATGAGCAATGTCGCAACCATAGTACTGTGCTTTGGCCAAGAAATCTTTCGCTTTTTTAAATACAGTCTTAAGTAAAGTATGCGAGCACGGCGGTATAGGAAAGGTTTTTATTTGAGCCTTTTGAAAATCGTTCTCGACATACTTTACGAGTTCAGCAGAGTACAAAGTATAGAATTCGCAGTGCATCATATTCCGCAATACGGCCGAACGTCACGCCACGAAATTTTCACCATCAATTGAAGTGTTTGTAGCTTCTATTTCACACAATAAACAGAAGTGCGTGCGCTTTTCGCGGAATTTTCTACCACGCACAGCTAACATGTGGAATCGGTTGTCGCCAGCGATATTTCCGGATCGATATGATCTAGGAACCTTTATAAATAAAGCTTATTCTCATCTTAACGTCCGGAAACGAATTTGCAAGTCCCTTGACGTTGTAAATGTCCATGGGTGGCGGTGATCGCATATCACCAGATGAGTCGGTTCCTCGTTTGCCTCCTACCCTATAAAAAGTCTGTATCGGGTCTGTCATGCGTGTATATTTCAAGCTAAAATTTTCTTTCCCAAATCGATTGGGTGCAATGTTACTAAACTATTTCGTTTTATCAACTAAACTAATTAATTTTCTTGTCTAGAAAAGAAACTAGGTAACTTTTAACTGGTATGCTTATCCTTGGACCGATTACGCAAATGGGTCCCGTATATCATGACAAAGTATTGCCAAAAAACAAAAATAGCTGATAATACTAACAAAACATGTATGAATTTTACATAGAATCTTTCTTTATTAGCATAGAAAATATTTAAAACTAAAAAAATCTAATACAATAACATTAAAAATTTAACAACCTAAAACGCCTCTTTAATTGTACACTGTCGTTTCCTTGATCGAATTCATAGTGCCCCTTTTGTATTATTATTAAAGCGTAATCCAAATGCAGGTACGTGTAATTAATGAATCTTAATTTAGCAACACCAACTAGTGTTGCAACTGTTCTATCAATTCATAATCTAGTTTTTCATTTATAGACAACAAATTCAGGTGTAATTTTTTATGGTATGAATAAAGTCAAAGGGATAAAAGTTTATCATAATACGTCTCTTATTACATTCCCGTATTAGATGCCCGCATTGCTCATACAAAGATGTATATCAACAAAGCCTAGCTAAACCGCTTTCGTCCGTGCCGACTGCCATGGATGACGAGTAGCAAACACATATCAATATTTACTAAGAACTCTTATTAGTTGCATTAAAAGCGATGCAAACTGTATTGTTATATCTTCTATGTGCTCGATATCGTCATACATATTATAATTTTTTACTGTTAATACAAAATAAGGTTAAATAGAAACAGAATATAAGGGCGTCACTGACAGCGAACTTGGCCATACCATACTAAACCTACTAAATGACCGGCGGCATTTATCTGTCGAACGCTAAAATGTAAAATTCTTGTGAGAAGACTGGTTTAATCAGCTGATTGATTTATTTGTTTTTGACTAAGAGACATCTTAATGTGAAATTACTGCGAGCGATTTCTACATGATTTTTGACCGTGAGATTTTTGTACGATCTGATTGCCCATTTCTGATTAAGAATAGAGTAGAATTGGTAAAGTGAAAACCATGTAACGTACTAATCACCTGTCCTACTAATCTATCAATCATCTAGCTACGTAAGAATGTTAATGAATAAGGCATGATTACAGTTATAACCTTTACTACTACTACTTTAACTTATAATTCATTTGTGTTACTTTTAACAGGTAAACAACTATTCCCCGTATCTGTATAGGTGTATTAGTGTAATAATTAACTTGTTTACGAAATATCTTTGGACCGTTCTCACAAACGTTTCGTCAAGGCGAAAGACACGGCTGCCTCGCTTACGTAAGCGGTGCATTCATAGGATATTTCCACAACATTAGGCAGACACTCCGTCGGAATGTCCGCGCGGACGTCGGATCATGTTACTGAGCTAATTTGATCATCGACGTCACATTCCTACTATAGGACACTTTACTGTCCTATAGCAGGAATGTGACGTCGGGACACTAATTGTGGGATACGAAATAACAGACCATTTCGTATACAGTTAGCACCCAAATCAAATAAACAAGAGCGTGCATCGATAAAGGTCGCCGCAACCGGCCACTGCGCTGCCCAGGTTCAATGACACGGTTCGACGACGCACTCGACAGCGCCATCTATCAATCCGCGCTCGTAACTTTTTTTAATTATATTAGCAAAGACTACTCACGTGAAAATTGCGTGCAGTGTTGTTTGTGTGGCACGCCCGCGGCATCCGAACTACTTTACACTTGCTCACTAACGTTACGGGCATTTGTTGACAAACAAACTTCGACGCATGCAAATCGCGTCGACAACACGATCCTTAGCAAGGGCCCGGGACGGACTGTCCGGGTGACGACGGTCCCTTTCGTGCGTAGGGCGACCGGCAGCGCTGAGCACATTGGCCGCAGCGAGAACCAATCGCGTTACGCGGCGCACTCCTATGCCACTGGCCCGCCGCAGCGAAGGATTAGCCGGGAGAGGAAGAGGAGAGACGGAGGGGGGAGGCTTAACTCGACAAACGAATTCGCTTACGACGCATCCACTGTTCGTTTCGCACGTTAATCGAAATACGAGGCCACACCGCTCAACGGTGGGACACCAATCGGCTACAAGCGATTTGCCGGATGGCGCCGAGGCTTGCGCCTCTGAATCGACGCAGCTCCCCTACAGGACTCTAGATGGGGGATGCTGCGATGGTTTCGCCTGAAATAGGGTAGTCTACTCTGGCAAAGCACGCTTCACAATGTCTGTCTTCTTCCATGAGGCTTACATATATATATATAAATGTATAGTAATTGCGTCACCTTCAAAATGAGCAACACTCAATACGTAAACGCCCCTGCTAAATAAAAATCAATGCGATGATTTGATCATCTAATTGAATAACAGTGGTCGTTTGGATGAATAGTCTCCGTAAATTTGCATTTTTTCGAAAAAGAACATCAAATGTCTTTAAAACATTTGAACTATATTGATTACTATTACTTTTTATTATTTACTGCTTTCGTAGTAAATAATAAAAAGTAATAGCAATCAAATGTTTTGAAGTACTTAGAGTACTTTTTATTTCCTTTATTATTATTATTATTATTATTATTATTATTCTCACATTTCCCAACTGGTAAACCTAATTATAAAATGGTAATAAATCGAAACAAAACTAACACTGTTTATTAATATTCTATTATTATTATTATTGAGTTCGTGCCAGCATGATATCAACGAGCTGTGCACGTGGTGGTAAACGAATGCTGCCCATAAAAACACTATGCCATGTAGAACCTCCTTACAATGGTCTCTTCACCCAGATATTTATGGCATCATATCTATAGTAATAAAAACCACTTATATAAATTTTCGTTACGTTGCAACTGTCTATTGTCGGCAGTGATTCGATAACAACAGGTGTTTCACTGACTTACATAAAAAATATAAATCCTATTATAATTCTGATTCGTGTACAGCAAAAAAATGGCGCAGTTGTATTTTATTCGACATCGCACTTAGCAGGATTATAACATAAAAAGCAAGTTGGAAATTATGAAAAGACACGAAGATTCGAAGAGACGTGTATTATTCGACAGTGGTCATCTTATTACGTTGATAAAGCAAGTATTTCAATATTTACCACGTCTGCTAACATTTAAATAGGTATGTGACAAGTTGTATAGTCGATAGAGTTGAGTTTTCTAAACACATAACAACAAGGCTGTAACACTGTCGGTCTTGTTACACGTAGGCGGCGATAAGTTATTTATCGTTAAACGTCAGCAACATGGGTAGCGTTTCGCACAACCTATCACATTCACGTCCGTCATCATTTAAGACTGCTAACAATGCGGCGGATACAGTTCTCAAATTAAATCCTGACGCAACTGTAATGTAAAACTATAACATCGACAAACCATTTCCCTGTCCTATATCAAAGTAACAGAGTTTGAAAAAATATCTCTATGCTTGAATGCGAAAAAAAATCATAACAAACACTGCAGTACCATTTTATTGCAATCAGTTAATATGTTCTAGAGATATCTATTTAAAACCGCAGAACGACATCTGGTTGGCTAACTAGTTTAAGACACAATCAATGTCTTTAAAAATTGTAGTCCTCTTTTGAAGTCCGCTGGGCGTAGAACAGATGAATTGTCGGATACTTTACCGCTAAGCAGTAATTTGTAACTTATTAATCTTCGCTGTGACTGTGTTCTGAGTTGGCATGGAAGGTTCGCTTACCATTGGGTACGACTTCCTCGTCACGTCGCTTCATATCTTAAAAAATGTCATATGGTTTATCGGCTGTCAAACCCAGCGAGTCTAACGTCTAAAAGTTGCTGAAAGAGAATTCTGTAACCTTTTTGGTATTGCATTAATACTATAATGCATAAAAGAAACCAACGAAAGAGCAATATCGACTCATATGTAGTCCCTAGGTATATGTGAACTTTTAAATTATGAATTCGTTGTCGTAGTTGGTTGGTTGGTGTCTTATCCTTAGGAAATATCTATTACTACTACGTTACTATTAAGTAGTTTACGTCTATTACCGTCCCTTAAATATTTTCTGTCCAAGCAAAATACATCGTACATAAAAGATTTACAATATTTTATGTAATAAAAAACAGCAATGTAGTGAAAATGAGTCTATCCTCCCTGGTGTCGGCAATATACCCAGTCGGGGTATAAGTTCTATCACATAATGAAAAGGTTTGAATGTTGAATGCTGGCCACAAAAGCAATTATTACATTTGAATTTCAAATGTCATATACAAATAAAAATACACAATTTAGAAATTTATTTATTTTTAAATATGGAGTGGACGCTTAAAGAAGACCAAGGTGCGTTTATCACGTAGCATAATAGGTGCTGTTGCGCGACAAATCAGATTTTTGTACTGCTCAAAAATTTGAATATAACCAAAAAATTCGTTCATCGTTCTATCAAACGATATAATGCAAATTCATGTGTAGAAAACAGAAAAAGAACTGGTCGCACTGTTAAGACTCCAGCAGGAAAAGTTGTGAAGGCGCGAAAGAAATTCCATGCGTAAGCCCTTTAAATGAGGTTAAGCGACGAAAGAACCACTGCGAAATGGGTCTTAAATGATGACTTAGTGATATTCTTTTTTGGAAGATTTTTTTTGATGGAGCTACAACAAATAAAATGGCGTACGCCCACAACAGTGAAGAAGCGATCAGCCGCATTCCGCGTGTGCAGCGAGGCCATTCTCCATCGTCACTCATGGTTTGACTGGGAGTCTCGCACTCGGGCTTTACTGAGATATATCTTTGTGAGAAAGGCGTAAAAACGAACTGTTGAACGAAACAACAGTTGCGTATCAAAATAGTGTTTACATACCCCTCGTTCACATACTACGTTCATTAACAGATACTGGGTATTTGAGTAAGATTCTGGCGACGCGTGAAATTGGCTTTATCCGACAGGAAGACGGGCCCTCCACCAGTCCATATTTAAATCTGTTGGATTATTAAATATGCATAATATAAACATAGAAGAAAAGGCCTGCTCAAAGCGTTATCTTGATTTAGAGTCCACTCCAGGCATCCTTGATCAAAGCATTTAATTGAAGGTAATATTTAATTTATCTAGCTCAGAGTACACATTTAACGAAGGGTAGACGGTAGACAGGTATTTAATTTAGGTTTCACCCTTCATGCGGGATCCCCCTTGTATTTGCTAATTTATTTTTGGACTAATTGGCACTGGCTATGGGGAGCCACGTGCCGACAAAGGGAGCGTACGATTCCGGAAATATAATTATAAATGTAACTAGATACCTTGATCTGTCTACGTTATTGCTTTTCACCTCTGTCACAATAAACCAATTTAACAACAATCTGCCAGGAAGTTTATTTCTTATTTTAGTGCACATTACTCGGTGATTAATTATGTGCTTAATACGTTAAACGTTTCTATATAAGAAAAAAATCTACAAACATTTTCTATTACAAAAGTTAAAGAAACCGGGGATTTTTTGTATAATTTGTATTATATTAATGATGTCATATCTTTAAAATTTCAATTATTTATTATAAAGTTATTTTATATTCATTATTTTTGTATTTTAATTTAGTATCAAGCAAAATTCCTGCTACTACAGGAATGACAGAGGTGCGCGTCTTTATGTCCAACAGAAACTTAGCATTTCCCACAAGTTCGGTATCCCGATGAATCATTACAGAGTCGCATAGACAAAACTCACACTTATTCAATATAAAACATGATACTCATAAATCGAGTTTCCTGTGATTTCATATATTTAATAGTCCGATATACCTTAAGTATTTTATTGCAAATAACAAAATATAATGCAAAAAATCTGTTTCGAATATTTAAAAAAATGTTACATTCGGCAAAACTTAAAAGATTACTTGTCATAATTTATTATATTTTTTTCAGACACAAAAAAATATTGTGAAAAAAATATAATGAAACAATTGAAACATTTAAAACTACACAAACATGGTCAAAAAAAAACATACAAAAACAAATATAACGTTTATTAAAAAATTTATATGCAATGAAACCAATTAAAATTCAAAATACACATGTATATTTCGGGTAGAACAAAACAAGGCTGAAAAGCTTTTGAAATTCCTTACTCGGAACTTCCTTTTACGTCCCGTAAAACAATCAGAAGCAAATCTGTTACAGAATTTTACGCAATGAAACGACTTAAAATTGTATACTATACATGTATGTTTCGGGTAGAATAGGATATAGTCCACAAATTATTCATCGTCCTCCGGAGTGAGGACTTCTTTAAGAGTCTCCGGTTTGGCGTCAGGTGTTACGCACAGACATGGATCGGCCTCTGCCTTCGACACCGCGTCGCCGGCCGCCTGATTCACTTCGCACCATGCAGCCCCGCCGAGGATATTACGGAAGTACGGCGGTATGGATTCCTCCCGCAGCAGCTGTCTGCGACGTGACAGTATCCACATGTTTCATCGGATCACACATGCAATAAGCGAGCCAGATATTCAACGACGTAAAAGAACTAGCATAAGTTATCTACGTTTTAATACGGACCAAGTGTTTGACAGCCTACACTAATGATGACATACTGCGGTTTTTTTTAGAAATTACGAGACGAGGCAAGTCGTGTGTCAGGAAGCATTGCATTAGCCAAACTATGATGAGCACGCAAATGAGCACAGAGATATACTATCTGCAATAATCTACAAGCACGGCCACGGCACTGCTTCTGTCTTTTTCTGGAAAGTATTCGAAAATTCTAGAATTTAAAATTAAACGCAAAAAAAATCATAAATTTTAAATTCATTATTCACAATGTGCACCATGCGCGTAAATACAACAAATCATTATGTCAAAAGATAATAACTTTTTTCCACTATCTTGTTGTTAAAGTGAACAGACATACGATAAAAAAGTTGCATTCGAATGTTTTTTGTTGATTTACTAGGGAAAAGTGGAATAATTGAGAACGGGTTAAGGTTGGGTGTTCTAAATATCATCACTCTGTACTATATATTAATAAAAAAAAATAGATTAAATTGTAGGTTACTTTTAAAGACTAGTAAAACCCTAAATTACAAGTGTTATGGGTATCCTTAAATGATGGGTCGTCAATTCCAATTAAGTGAACCACTTGCTTGATGTTTATTTCTTTATAATTAAAAACAAGCGAATCTATATATTAATACATGGAGAGAAACTTCGTACCTCTTTTACAGACAATTGCGCTCACGGAAGGCTTAGTTTATACAAAACAGATTTGCGGAAATCTAAAACGTTAATATGTTACTCATAAAAAAAATTAAGTAGATAAGCGAAATGTTTGATTCTTTATGTTTATAATAGTAATGTCATGTGATTTGCCAAATCATAAATGTCACTGCCAAAAAAGTTGTCCGATTTAATGAATAAAGACTTACTTCTCCTTGAAGAAAACTCCTTTGGTTTCAACCACTAGGGAATCGCCTTGTGCTTGCTTATAAAATTAAATCTTACTTCAATTACATCTTACAAAATAGATAAATATGTTTCCCATTTTAAAGAGTCTCTTATGCCCTTACGTACAAAGTTGAAGGTACAATCGCCAAAGAATTTGCCATGAGATTGAACTCGTTGTAAAGTCTTTACAGAAAGTAAATTTCACAAATAATTGACGGACATACAAAACATTAAGAAGAATCGAGAAGCTATATAGACTATACGGCAGATATTGCATGAGTATTTAGTGATTCTAGAGTGGACAAAACAGTGACAGAAACTTGCTTGTAAAATTCTTCTTCCCTGGCCTCTTCCGCCCGACGGCGCCAATAGCGCTTGTAACTGGGACTCGGTTCCTCCGCCTCTTCTACCTCTCGAACGTACGCCGCGCTCTTTTCTTCCCAGTTCTTTTTAAGTTCATCGCACGTCACTACAGTTAAAAAATATGTTTATCCGTTATAATTGAACTAACACGACAACTTCGCGTTAATATGTTCGAGTTATCATTCATAAAGTAGACGATTATTTTTCTTAAAGGCAACAAAAAGAGTTCCGATGTGTTCAGATTGTTTAATGTGTCATTTTAGTGAGATATTTCAGCATTTTTCATTAATTATCATCTTTCTCGTACTATAAATAAAGTTGTTGTAATAATAATAATTTAATAGAAAAGATTCAAACATTCTTAATATACGAGAGGTAACTACTATTGTGTAATATTGCAATAAAAACCACCACCAGAAACATTAATTATATATCCATTAGGTTAATTCCTTAGTCAGAAAAATGTGAAAAACCTTTCATTACATTCAAGGAAACAGTATAAAATTTGACTATAGTTAATTTTCCTGGATTTATCTTCAAACTTCTTACATTGGTTCCCTTCTCCATCTTCAGGAAACGACTTCAGACGTGGACTAAGAACCTTGGTTGTTATTTTTAATTTGGCACGGGCTTGTATGTCATCGGCGATTTCATTCTTTAAGTTGTTGTAAACTCTGTTCGAAAAAAGAAAGATTTCGCTAAAACTAAAATGAAATATCAAGTTAAAACTAATGTAAGTCGAGATCCAATTAACTAGACCTAGTTAATAATATAATGGCGTAAGTTATAAAATAGGAAAGTTGAAGAAAATTTAATATTTGCCTATATTCTCTAGCCTTTTCTCCAGTGCTAGCTGCAATTGTTTTTCTGGTGTATATGCCAATTTAATAAATATGTAATACAATTTGGCATAGACTATCAACTTTTATAGTAATACAAAGACACCAGATTGTACTTCACTTATTTTTCATAGATAATATCTGTCACGACAGTACCTATATCTATATTACCTAGGTACAGGTTACTACAGATCTAGGTACCACGGTACCTATATCTATATTCTGAATAAATTTTAGGGCGTTACCGTATATCTTAATTAGTATATTCGTAATCTATAAACTTATTAACGATCGAACAAAGTTTGAGAAAGTTCTTAAGATATCTTTATTGTGTGGGTAACTCATTTATGTTCGTGGCGTTTTACCGTACTTTGTGTTCCGCCTATGCACTATGATTTTGTTTCCCCGGAGCTATATATAGGTCCTGCTATAAGAGGTACTCAAGAATAAGGTCTTGTGCAATATACTACTCTGAAGTATACTATTGAATAGAAATAGTCAAAAAATCGCGCACCTACATAAAACGGCATAACAACACCTGCTAAGTCTACTAATGCAATAATATAACCCATAGATGACGCGTAACTCTAATTATCAAGACGTATGTTTTGACTACAGTTACGTCTGAGGCGAATAGCTGTTTTTGCAAAAACCGCAAACGGGAACCCCGAATAGAAATTGCCTTTCCCCGCTCTCTAGTCTTGGGACTATTGGGCGATTCCGCCGATTAAACAAGGTGTCTCAATTTCAGCACTCGTTTTTAATCCTAATCCTCAAGGCAGTTTCTCTCAACTCTTAAGTCAATAAAGTGAAACCGTGATGTATGAATGAAATTAGACTCTCATGTACGACAAATTTAGAATGCTTGTTGTCTGTTTTTTGCCCAGAGGTCCGTTCGTTCAGTTTTCTTTTTTCTAATTTCCTGACATTTATATATCTCCCAAATCTGTCAAACGGTTAACTGTGATTTATTCATGTGTTGTCTACGTAACAGTCAATGTAATATAGTCAATAAAACCTATGTGCGATATCTTCCAGCTTGACGTCGACAATTTTTTCGTCTTCAGTTCGCGGGTCTTTTATGGGTACACTTAGAACTGTCTGCGACTCGGATTCCAAAAGGCGGCGGTAGCGAAGCACGGCCTTGATGATCTCTTTTCCTCCCTTGAGTTTCTCACGCATCTCCTCGTTCCATAGTTGTTCTAGAGTCCTACACGAACACAATTATAACGAAACTTACCTTAATATGGGAAAAATTGAGCGCACTAATGAGCGCTAATACTCAAATAGCTATTAAAAGCGCTAAATGTATTTATTCGACAACAAATTAAACCCTTTAAAATCTGTCAAAAGTGTAGTTACTTAAGAGTTCCTAAACAAAAAAAAAAACAGTGCGAGACGAAATTGCCGTCGCAGTGAACTGCGGCAAGTTAACGATTACTGAGTTCATGACTTGGCATACATATCATCAAAAGCATAAAGGACTACACTTTAAGGATTCGGCGTTATGTCAGAAATTAAATAAAGTTTTAAAATACATTGAATCTATAAAATTAGGTGGCACTGTGTTGTTACGATTGTCATCGGGCGCACGCTTGCTTGTCTCGGCAATTTATTTTCTAATTTTGAAGGAAGAAAGAAACTGATGAGTTTCTGGCCGGCAACACTCAGCAGAACTATATTCCGAGACGGTGGTACTTTCTTCATGAACAAAATGGCGATTCAAAAGTAAAGCTTTTAATGGTCTATTAGAATATATATATATATTTTGAATTGATTTAGAAAAAAAAACAAATTAACAGGATTTATCTCCCTATTCTTTTAAAAACGGCGAGTGATCAAAATAGGTTTCCAGAAAGAACGTTGTGGAGTTCTTTATTCTCACTTATAAATATAAACCCTCTTTATAGTTACAAATTTTATTTATGTAACAAAATAAATGTAACTTACAGAACGAGAGTAATGTCGTTTATACTTTGTGTGTTAATATAATAAAATTAATATGTATGTAAGCATTTGATAATATGCCAAGAATCGCCGACCTTACGAGCCAAATAACATGGTCCATAATCGTTTGAAACAAGTACCCTCATCACTTGTGAACCGGAGCTTGAGATCACCATGTCATTGTTTGTTCGAATACAATGTAGGACATTAACAGACGGTATCTTTATTCAAATACTTCAATCAATAGTGACAGTAATAACAAATCTTGAAAATATTTATGTAATTCGTCCACAGAAATTTGTTTATCTATTATGTGCAAAAAGTTTTTTTAATAGTCCTTTTGAGAGTTCGAAACTATAAAACCAAGTTGTTATCGTATCCGATACGATCATTATTATCGTTTACATTAAAATGAAAGTAAAACAAGGGCCTTATAGATTTTTCATAAATTAATTTTATTTTTCTATATTCTATATATAGAAAAATATAATATATTCATTGATACATAAATTAATCTGTGTCATTATATGTGTTGTTAGTATTAAAATGTCAGATGGTCTTTCCAAATAAGCACTTAAACTAATAAGGTTAACTGTAGGCAACTGTACCTTAAAACGTAAGCTCTAGGGAGCTGAGGCAATTCTGTGTTTTCAATTTCCGTTGGTTTTGGTTGATATCTCTCGTATGGGCGCATCCAATGATAAAAACCTTTCCCAGTGTCTGCTTTCAAGTCTTTGTACTTCAGTCGCTTAGGTTTGTTCGAATATTTAGACCTCATCAACCATTTCTGTTATTTACAATCGAACACAACAACAACTATTGACTAAGGTAACATTTGAATCAAAAAGAGTAGCACTGGTTCAATTTTATTATATGAATCTCAGTCTTATATCGATGGCTTACCATGTAAATTGCAACTGTATAAATACTTCCATTTCTGTGTCTCCTGTGCGGGTACTTACACTACTAACAAAAACAACTAACAGAAAATTTTGAATTCAAAAGATAAAATTAAGGCAACGTGGGAAATTATATCCAGTGTTGCAGGAAAATCTAGGATCAC
>DWHO01000894.1:0-17363 GCA_018247575.1 Eurytides lysithous rurik
GTCTGATAGAGCGAAGTGGAAGAAGAAAATAAAGAAGGCAGACCCCACCACAAGATGGGAATAATAAATGCCCAGGAATGGAAATTCAGTTCATCTTTTAATAAAATAAATAACGAGAACACATTTTTCATGATTTTATTGTGCTTTACAAGGAAATTTCTGTAAAACACTTACAGTTATTTTTTTTTAGAAACGGATGGACTTTACAGTCATCAAACGTCATTTGGGGCAGTCAATACCTTCACCGAGGCATGTCAAATAATAAGTATCGTGTAAATAATATTATTATAAACGCTGGTAGTCATGAGAATATTTTTTTTTAAATAACCTTAAGCATCATGCATTTACGCTCATGCATATATAATGTTGTAAAAAAATTAAAATTGAAATAATATTTTTTCTAAAACGTAAAATGTCATTTTCTATCTTAAATAGTGGACCACACAATTTCCTTGTATATAAATTAAAGCTTCTCTGACATTTCGATTGCGGATCGTCTATTTTAAAATTAGGTCAAGGACGCACATTTATATATTACCGTAATAAATTATAATCAAAATGTATATAATGTTCATATATAGTTTTATTAACGCTAAGTTTTGAGAAAAGTTAGTGCAAAACACTGGACTAATATATGGAGAACATACTTTATAAGCAAAAGACTTCAACGCGCTTAGGTAAAAACTTAAAACTCGCAGTGATTCAAACTTTAAATATTTCTACAAGTTATTAATACCTTGTCGTGATCAACATGACAGAGAAATTTCCGCTACTAATGTTAAACTCATTTAATATGTGACGTATATACATAATTTATAGACTTATATAATCTTTACTTTTATTTCCGTTCTATATATTTTCATTGTGCGCTTCGGTACATTTTAATTTTCATAAAAGAATACCCTTTTTTACACATGAAAACACGAATGACGGAAAGCTTGAGTTTCTGTTTTACTGCACCAAAGCTCAAATCCTCCTCCGTAGGGTACAAGTCAGCAGTTATTATTACCAGACGGCTATTACTGGCTACACAAAAAGTTCTTCGTATCACATTTCTTAATAGTAAAATAAAAATATATTAAACAAAGTTACACATCGACAGTTCAAATAAAAATTATGCTCATTCGACTTTCCGTTCTTCTCTAAAGCAATTCGCTAATAAAGATATCACCTGGATAGCGTTTTCTAGAAAAGCATTTTAAATCATAAAAACACTAGCTTGTAATCGGTATATATACTAACACGATATGTGATATCTTTTATGATAACAAGTCATATATAAAGGTTTTCCTACCTGTAAACCTATTTAAGGAAATGAATGCTATAAAAATCGAAAAAGTTCCTACACACAGCGAGCCAATTAACCAACGAGCAGTATTTAGAAAGTGTCTTATACAGTATAAAACATATAATCTTATTATTGGTAATTCAGATCAACAGAGCCGTTTCAAGGTGATAAAAAAAGGCAAAACGTTATTGAAACTCTTAGCCAACCAACAAATGCCGTCGCAAATCCTTAGTGTAGTACTTTTATCGGACCCTGTCTCGCTCGTGCTTTGCAAATTTCATGTTAAAATGTCGTTTGGAATGCCTTAAAGCCTCGATGCATATTTTAACAACGATCAATCACACTGGGTTGCGAACATAATACTTTGCACTTATCCAACCTCTAACTAAAAGAAGCATGTCCCTTCCTGTAGCATTCATTCATCTGATCCGAGCCGAGGTGAGGCATTGGCGACAGTAAACATAGCTTCACTGTAAGGCGGTATCCTGACACAAGGTCTGGTTTGCCTGTCATGCACTCCGAGGTCGCCAGTGAACGTACGGTGGCTAATGTGAAGTCGCAACCAACTGCCGACTGTCGTGCTACTTGTCTCTTTCACGCACATTATATTCTCAATGGAAAAATCGTTCGATGGACGAAAATAAATTATTCAATACGTGACAATTTAGAATACCTTCGTCGACAACTGCCTTTTCTTCTCTCGCTCGCTTTATTGGTGTTTAATTAATTATATCGTTATTTGAATTTTCCATTTGCGCTATTCTCTGATGTTGTTTCCTATAGTGTGCGACAGCGTATTTCGGAATTAATTTGTTATACCAAATCAAGGCAATGGAAATGAATATAAGACGAATGAAACACGTACAAAGGAAGTAGGCATCTTACACGAATTTTTTTGGACAAATTTAACAAAACATGTTCATAATACAAGATTGTCACAATTTAAGTTTAAATTTAGTTTTATATTCCCTATGTTTTTTATTCTAGGTCATAAGTATTGCAAAGTACTAATAGAGACAAAACGAAAATATAACATGAAATTCGTAATTTTTTTTTAATTTAATGAATGCATTCACGTGCTCAGACAGCACAGGAGCCAAATAATTCCCCGGACCGTTGATGATCCACCGTTTAAGGATGAATTAATTAATCATTTCAATTCGACACTTATGAACGGTATTTGAGTTCATCAACCCTACCAACAACTCCAATTGAAATCTTTGTCACGTCTTAATTAACACGCGGAACGTGCTATGAACGTCAATGTTATAACTTTATGCCTTTATCTATCGTAGTTAGTATTTATCGCGGTTGCTAACGGAACAAACCGTATTAGGATAACAAACACGTTAACTTTGTTAACCTTTTATTACCCTAAGAGATGTTTATATGCGCTGAAACAATGGAATGCCGTAGCAACGATTCAACACTACGATTAATTTAAACAATACTCACGGACGCAACAAAAGACAATTCTAATTAGGTGTGTTTCGTCAGTAAGCTATCTAGGCCGACTTTCAAAGTGGTAAGTGCCAATTGTCAAAACATCATTATATTGTAGCCTCAATAATTATCAAAATAAAACAGTGACTTACATAACGGCTATGTAAAGAAAACATTCCATATCAAAGACATATAAATATCGAAGAAAATATCTTCGATTCAACCGTTGAGCGCGAATAAGGTGGTTTATTTAATTTTTCACGGTAACTCACGTTTCTCAACAGGTTTCCCTTAATAAAAATCAACTATGCCAAATTTAAATGTCGGAGTGAAATTGCTAGTCAATTAAATTTGCAAAACCGTAAATACGTACGTAGATGTTGCAACAATATTGTGCAAATGCGTTTTATAAATGTGTTAAGGCGCGGGACAATTTTTGCCCGCGGTAGGCGGTAAATCTGTTAAACGCACTTTTAATGCCCGTATTTCGGAATAAGACTCGGTATTCGCGCGCCAACTACGAACGTGCGCAATGACCCTTATTTTAAATTTAATATTTTACTCGCTACCCGCGGCTCTCATTTTTATCCGATTTGTATGGTAATGACGTGCTGTGCGTAACTTTTCGAGCTTTCTACCGACGCGAATACAATAAAGGAATTACAATCATATTTATCGCTTTTACTGCTTAAGCGATCTTGAAAGCGGACCGCGCGCCAGGGAACCACGCACGTTTCCAACGTCTTTGGTAAATTCTGTGAAATTTAATTATGCCACAGTGAATTAAGAAGAAATCGTCGATCGTAAACAAGCGATCTATAATTTGCGCTATAAAATGCGATGTTTTAAACTAGTAACGAAATTGTAGTCTTTTTCGTGTATTACATAGCGTTAGCCTCTGGTTATCTCATATACAGAATACCGTGCACCTGATGGTTGGTGATCATCATCTAGAGATATAAGGTGGTTTATCTCTATTCCCAGTAGTAATTACGCAGTCACTGTTGCACTTCAAATCGAAACACAGCAGTGCTTCCAAATTATTGACTGACGTTGGGCAATGCGATGATTGAATCATTGAAGAAGATTGAGGAAGATTCCACCACTAATTAATCTATAGCGATTTATATACAAAAAACATAATGATATAAATCCGTATGGCCTTTAATGTAGACGCAATACAATGCATTTATAAGTACGTATAAAACGAATTATTTGTTGTATGTGAACGTTGCACACGATCGGAATTTGTAAGTGCGTCGGGTATCCGCGGCACGCACCGCGCCCGTCTAGGCCTGACGTGGACAAATAAACGCGAAGAATACGTGAACATGTCTGAACAGCATCCTTACGGAATACGGTACGACTTACAAAAAACTATGCTCTGCACGCAGCTTTGTTTACGTGGTTTTTCAACTATATTTGATTTTTTTATAAAATCGAAAGTGACTTTGTGGATCTTCGTCCTGTACTACAAATCAATCAATCACACAGACAAACCAAACATATTTCGATAATATTTATGACGAAAATAGTCTCACACTCACGTTAAAAACTTCATAAAGTTCATTTTCTCTGGCAGCTTTCTCATTAGCTCTAGGTTAAATATAGCAAAAAGTAACATTCGAATCTTTCTTAGGAAAATAAGTTTTGACCTGGATTGTCGTGTATTTTGTTTTATTTCGATTTATTGAATCAGTGAGACATTCCAAGGAGATAACGGATAATCACCGTATAAAATTGCGGATGGAACACAATTGTTGCGTGGGTATATCGCTGCAAACAAAACGCGAGAAATCTTGCGGGCCGGCAATAAAATGATGACCCCACCGCTTTCGACCGGTGACGTCAATGCACAATCGCCTGTTTCGATTATTTGATTATTGCCAAAGGAAAAGAAATCGAATGTCACAGTAGGACTGTACCATGGGGTAGAAGTTTATTTTCGTCTGTTATTTCATATTAATCACACACATAATATAAATTGTAATCCAGATCGCGAGCAGAGGGATGCAGTAATTTTTTTGTCAATGAAGACATGTTCAACACACGTTTTTATTTATAAATAACAGGTTTTATTCTTATATAATATTTTTACAGATCTTTGATAAAATTTCTCTATAGTCCCATAAACATTTATGTCAAGGTTTCGTGCTTGCTAAATACCTACGCTTCTCTGAGTAGAAAATCAACTTTTACCACATAAAACATGTCTTGTAAACAGGAACTACTTGCGAACGTATCGTAAGTAGACTCAACGTATTTATTGTATTTGTAACGCTGTTTTAATTATAATTTCAGATGATAAAGACAACCTCAAATTGTCAATAGCTTCACGTCAATATAACATATAATTCGCACTGAAAAATATCTCCATCACAATAAAATGACACTATCCATTCATCTGGCCAATGGATGGCTGGATGGTGTCACCATCCATCTCAGTTGGAAATTCCTGTTTGTGAATGAAATGCTCTATAAATCCATATGTTTAAAAGGTTTTCCAACAGAAAACTAAATTTAGTCAACTAACATAAACCTAAAAATTGTAAAGGAAGATGGAAAAACGAAAATTGGTATATATTTTGAATCTCAAGTTATATGATACCCCAAGCCACAGAAAAATATTCCATCATATTCTTTATTTCACGTCCACGTGACAAATTCAGAACTCCAGTGATCTGATTTCATTTAAATTGACGTATTTAAATCTTCAGTTCGTATCCAATGATCTAGAATTATTTCACATACCAAACTATAGCCGTAGCCAATAGAAATCACATAGTTGTAGAGAATAAACACTTGAGCGTAGAAAGTCGAAAAATGCATTCATATTTATCAGTGACGATGGGGAAAGATTTGCGAGCGAAGAGACTTGTCGCGACGACTCTGTCATAACACCAAAGCGAATGGCTTATGTTTTATGCATGCGTGATCTCATAAAAAATTCCGCAAAAGGTCATCGGCAGGAAAGTGAAACTGGATGAAACCGAGAGTAATGAACAAACGAAGAAGCAAATAGCTTACACAAAACCAAAAAACAACAAAATTATAAATCAGGGATTGAACCCGGACTCTGTTCGTTTAATGTCACCATTACGACAGAGGTAATCCAATGTCAAATTCTTATGACACACCTTAGCCTTTTCTCCGAGTGATGAGCGAGCTGCTCTTACGAAATCCTATGATATAATGTTAAGTTTGCGCAAACATTGTTTGCCTGTATTTCAAACATCTAGTATAATGTTGATTTCACATTCTATTATAAACACTTGGTGGGTGAAGGTTTCTATTTATGCAATATGGCTTTAATTGACTTTTAAGCGTTTGCGTAGCATTTCAATGCATACGATCAAATGTTGCTCGAAATGTCACAGAGTGTTTCAATCTTCTTGGTTTTCTTAGGTTATTTAGTAACTAAATACTTAATAGCCACTACCGAAGCCGTATACATCTATGAATATTCAATTATGCTGTTAAATGTTACCCGCATCAAAATCGTCAAATTAAACCCGTCCCGCGACGTGATTAGAGTTTTGATAAAACATTAGGCAATCGCAAGAATTTGTCTGAACTAGTTTGTTATTCTTGATTCGCGCGGAAGGTCACAGATATTGAACGTTCGAAATTACAGAATGAAAAACATTATGTCGCATGATGAAAGATGGTTACGGTCATTATTAAACAATATAACTATATGGTTTATTAGTTTTCCTTTCTCTCATAATTTTACTTTTAAATGACTTTTATCGCCTCTGACAATGATCAAAACGGTTAGCTGCGATTAATTAAAAAAAAATAATGTAAATAGCAAGCATTAATTAGTGACAACTTATTTCACAAGAAGTAACATTTTAATTATAACATGTTCCCTGTATACAATGGCTAGACAACACGAAATCACAATTATACTTTCTCATCCAAAGTTGCCTTTCTCTATTACGTTATTGAGTTTTACAAAAAAAAACCTTAAAGGTCAATGCATCAAGTAGAAAATTTATATGAAAAATTTCAACTTTTTCTCGCAGTCCAATTTCTATCTATGACACGTAACACCAAATCAGGCAAATCCAACTACAACATTTAGGTCACGACCTAGCCGCATACTTGCCTTGGCGTCGATTAAGTTGCGCGGAATTACAACATACCGCATTCCGTTTATTCTGCTGTTCTTATTTATAATTGCTTGTGTTTTATAGACCGAGTCTGTCGAGATTCAAAGTGCAACAGATTCACAGTTCATACATTTTCCTGCCAACTCCGGACTTGGCCTGGAGCGGAAGATCGACTAGCAAAACGACACAAACGATAACTACCACGTGCTGAGAAAAGTGCCACGGCAATTTATCGCTTCAAGCTTGACCGGGCTGAAATAATCAGATAGGAGTTGCGTCAACATTTTTAAAACGGCGGCAGGCGATAACAATAGTTGCGAAGCCGGTTCTAGGTAAGTTAAGACAGACAAGATAGACATGCTTAAAGAGGCTAGTTTAGACTTAACGGGTTTAATTGATTGCGCAATGGTGTCGGGATTAGCGGGTGACGATGAGTCGTGACCCATCGCTCTGTCGCTGTCGACGTCCTTGACATATTGATTTGTAGAAATTGCAATGCAACGAACTCGACCAGTGCGAGAGATAACATCATCGAGACAGACTGAAATAGCCCCGCTACTAGGCAATAAACTTCGTAAGAAGCTGTTTATCCGAAGTTTCGCATGCATTAATTAGCGCCATTGTTGCACGCCTGTTGTAGCGCTGGTTATGTAAGCCCGTGTGTTTTAAGAAGGATCACCTCTTGCCGAACAGTGAAACGTGGGTCCTCCACTGTACAGAAGGTAATATATGATAACGACAAAGAATTGCAGGTAGCTCCTGGGCAGTTTCCCTTATCTGAGGAATATATCTAATACCTCTTTTACTTTAAGTAGTGGTTGTTACCGTTTGACAATTTTCAATAATCATCGTGAATATCTATTGCAAAAGAAATGACTCTTTCGTGGTTGGTGATTTGAAAGTGTGAAAGGTGATTTACAATTTTGTCGTCGTAATGCGAAAGTGGAAACAAACATGTATGAAAACTTAAACGTAGCACCGAGTAATGAGAAAAGAAAAAAATGGAAAAACGTCTTATACGAACGGTAATATTTGTTATACTTCTGTTCTTACTTAACACAAGGTTAGGGAGCATTATATATCATACATGTTTCACAAATGTCAAGGATTTTATAATGTAATATATTCGGAGATGGAAAAGTGATCAAGATATTTGAGTATACATTTGTCGGTGATATTTAATAGCAGCTTTTTATCATTTTAACGCCCTGAAACGTAAATAAAAATAATTTACATAAGAAGGGGACATAAACAGTTTGGTTTAAACTTTTTTAGGTGTCGTTTTCATAATACTTTCGAACTTCAATAAACAGATATAGACATTGACTATATTTGTTCTGATTTGCTTACAATAAACGAGTTTCTTATAAACAAATCAATATTACATAAAGTAAATAGTATCTCAATATATACCAATAATGATTACGTCAAAAATTATAAAGGATCTTAGTGTGAGTAAACACATAAAATCCCTAACACGAACACACTTCGCAAAATCGTGTCACGTATTTGAAAAGGAAACGTTTCTAAATACCGCTATCGGACGCCACGTTTACTAAATAACGATCTAACTGGTTTACAATTAAAAATGATATTGGCCGGTGTCGTGAGGTGACCACGCGCGGTGATACGCCGGAACACGTTAAAAGCGAAAGTGAAGGTCGAACGGAGAAGACTTGGCGGCTGTTACGATGGACCGCGCGGGCGGGATTTGTCCCCGTGTGATATCTAACAACTGCTCAGTTTCTTTACTTCAAGGAAATTTGGAAATTGAAGGCTTTTGGTTTTACAACATTTCCAACAACACTTTGTTGTGCATTATTTAAATATTTCTGAACAATCCGAATGATTTATAAAACCATTTAATTTTTTTTTGTGTATGTGTGTGTGTGTGTTTCCTAAGTCATACGTGAAAACTGTTTTCATTTGTCTCTCTTCGAAAGTAAAAACGGAATAATAATTCAAATAAAGATATGTCCAACTAACAGCCATTAATTACCCGCACATACGGCCCTAAGCAAAATCTATAGAGTACTAAAGTTGTACATGATATGTACATAAAGTCTATATTAAATGATAACTATTATTTATTATTACTCTTATAGTGATGGCAATAATACATTATTTTATTTATAAAAGTGATCATGATTCGAAAATAGCTTAAGTTTATTATAAAAAGGTTAACTCGCCTCTTTTTTCTTGTTATTACCTCTCGTTGTGTTTACAGCAAACGGTTAGAACATCTGAACGGTGATGTAAACGTAAAAAGTTACCAGATCGTGAACACAACGAGGCGTGCGATTTTTAAATGCTTTCACACTCGTTTATAAATTCGGATCATTACTAACGAAATGTGTTCGATCAACGAATGGACGTGGTGCAAATAACTATCGGGCCGTTACTTTCTTTTCGCGTCTATCGGACGTTACATGGCCGAATCTGTAACACGGTGAAATTGCCGAATCTGATTTGTATTCGAAAAACAAGAGCCAAAGCAAATTACGCATCAGCGATGACAAAACTTACGCGGTGTTCGCATTTCCCTTTCGACAGCGAAAGTGATATAAATGCTATCATATAGACGTGGGTCGGAATACTTATAAGGCCTAATTATGCATAGTGAGTTCGAATAATAACACTTTTTTGCCGTGCAAAACAGAATACAATACTTGTGCGACGTAAAAATTACCAACCCAGTTATAACCTCGTTATAACGAGTCTAAAATTAAGCGTAACTTTAAAATTCTTTTCGTAATGCTTGTGGATGATAAAATCGTACAATCAGTTTCAAATAATCGTGTCACATATTAATGTCTACCGAAGATGTCCAATCATAATGCATTTTTAGTTATTGCATATTGAAATAAGCGTAACAGTTGCGTCATTGTTTGGATAAAATTCAATTATTTATAAAAACATAACGTCAAATAAAGGCACATCTTAAATGATTTAATGTGTAAATTTTTTAGTGCACGACACAAGTAATTGTCACTACGTGATAATTCAGAAAATTTCAATAATATTTTTTCAATAAATGTACTTCGATTCGAGACTATCAAATGCAAAGCGGCGAGAGTATAAGTATAATCGATCAGTTTCGTATGGGATATAAGCTCGCATGCAACGAAGCGGCTGCCGAATACATCTTTCGAAGATGTATTTGGCAGCCGCTGAGATGAAGTAAGATGCGCAAACGCTATGCCAACGCGTTACGTAAATCTTCCTAAATCAATGAAAGGTGTGCGTTGTGTCATCGCGTCTAGTCACCGCTGCGACTCCGCCTCCCCAGGACTGCAGCTTTGAGGCGAGGAAACAAATGCGCTGGCTCTATTGTATTGACGAACATCCACTTAACGCCTCGTGTCGCAAACCATTACGGAGAGAGTTCGACAATAGCGGCCGTTGTATCATTGTTATCGAATATTTATGTGTCAAATGTTACCAACGACCACTCTTTCTCTAACATTGCACACTCCGACTTTTTGTTTTAGTTTGTAACAATTACAGGCCCTGGTTTCAATGTGAACTTCAGCTGGGAGATAACTAAAATATTGCAAAGCTTTTAGACTCATTTAACGGCAACCGGTCATTTCGTAAGAAGTATTTTTTTTAATTATGATATTGTAAAATCATTGGCAAGTTTCACACGCAAGCGTTAAATATGTGACACGAGTCTCGTAGGAAATACTTATAAATGTCGCAACTATAATGTCATGACTTCTAAACTTAATGGCTAAAACCGGTATTCTCATCCATGACCAAATCGAGCTTCGGAAGCGTAGTCAGAAAATATTAATGCAACGCGATTTACTAAATCTCAGAACACTTTTGTATTGGGTGTTATGAAATATACTACTAACTTTGAACTTGTCATATGGCATTTAAATTTCATTACATACATCAATTAATGACGCTACACTAAAAATTATAACGCAATAAACGTATATAATCACATATTAGACCAGATCATATTACAACTCAGCTGCTTTTTGTATAAAATAACGTTGGAATAACTTTTTATGCTCTGTAACTTCTGACGCTGGTTATAAAGTTATGAAAATATTCTGAACCTGATGTAGAGTTGAAAGTTTAAAGTAATGATTTTTATATCATGTGCAAAACTGAACAAACTCTAGGTGTAAACTCATATCTATGAGTTTATAAACCGAAGGGCGGTGTCAATATCACGCAATCGAGTAGTAACTGTGGGATACAATGTGCTTAGTCTTGCATATTTAAAAAGTTATATTTCGCAGCCGGCATTGAGAAACAAGCGCCCTCATTCGTGATGTCAGTCGGCTGCCGTTGGGCAACAAACACCTGATTTCCACATGAGAAATCAAATCGGATTTTCGCGGTATCGGCTGTGACACAAGAAATCCGACAAGAGGATAGCAGTCATTACATAAAGCACGTCGGCGAGATTCACCTATGCAAACAAGCGAAGAAAGTGACGAAGACTGACTGACTGGTTTCCAGCAGCCCAGTGCAGTTTATGTTTTAGAAAGTGGTTGAACGTTGTTCAAACAATTTATCGAGTTTCAGCCAGCAATCGAGCGAGGTTAGCCGACCGCGGCCGAGGGATGCTTCTGAACTCTGCTGTTAGAATAGGTTTTTGTTACTTACAGCGCTGTCCTGGCGAACATTGCGGCGGCGTCAAGTGGCGTACTGGTGTGCGGTAGTTCGCGCACGGCCCGGCTCACGCGGGCTGCTGACTGCAACAGAAACCTCACGTCAGCACACGCGCCTTTCCCATACGATACGACACGGAGTTGCGACAGTGAAGCTCGACGAGGAAGCTACATCACACGCTTTAATGCAACGTTAATGTCAGAGTGCGCTTAAATGCCAATAGCGGCGACCTTTTGGTTTTTGAACTGGGTTGCGCAAGCCGTGATCGCCGATGATCGTGTGAGAAAGGCGAGTGCGTAGGAACGCCAGGGGAGGGACGCACCGGTAGGGGCGGGGAGAATAACACCGCTGGCGACGCGCTGCCGAACGGCGACTAACCTCGCCGCCGCGCGCGCACCTCTTACTTATAGCCGCTTCGATCACACCCGCGCGCCCGCCCAACCAGCTCACCCTCGAATCCCATGCACCTCGGAACTTGACACTGCACCGCCCGCCAAATCCTTCTCTCGGCTTTTTCTTTCACGTGGGGGCGCGATCTTCGAATTGAGCCGACCTGGTTCACAACAATCGCAGACAACGCGCCTCACCCCTCTTGTAAATTATATAAATGCCCAATATACTCCTGTTGCGTGTTACGCAACTTGCGTGGGCCAAGTTTTCAAAAGTGCTAAAATAACGGATGCTTAAATATCGAGGAAAAAGCTTAGGCAATGTGTTTAGTACGAAAGACATGAACGCGTGACAACATGCGTCACTCACGCCAAGATTCTGCTTTGAAATGATATGGAAGTGAATTAAAAACCGTTTTGCTTTTGAAATATATTGTACTGTATTGATACCTGTTTAAAGAAAATAGTAATGCATGCATGCATATTGGAAGGATAGTTTATATTCTAATTTTGTAACTATATTTTGAACTAATTTCACATTAAAATTATAATACTAATTAAAATTGTTCTTAGGTTACTTCAATTTTATTGTGCGGTTGTAAAGCTATTTATGGGGAAACTTCTTGCATAAAAAAATACAACAAGGCACTAAAATAACAGTGCGACTGATATATTAAATAACTAAACCAGATTGAAGAGTTAGATACCAAATCTTCCCTAACTAGTAATTCGCATAATCAGGAAGTGGCCCCGACCACGGATAAGTCGAATATAATAATAATATTGATAATTATGTGTCCGACTGTGAGTACGGTCCACTCTAGCAACGCATCAAAAAGTCAAGGACGTACAACTCACTAGCGACTGACCAGTTCTTGCTCTTCTTCGTAGCGGTTTCGAATTTTGATGATCGAAAAGTATTAAAGCGGACCTAAGTCCGGCATTTGCGATTTCATCATTTGTGTTTAAAATTACTCCCATAATTTCCCAACTTTTGCATGTGTCACGAACATTGAACGGCCTTAGTCTATAGTCACGCTGAATCACAGACGCATTTAAAACCTATCGGGCCTCACACATAATTTACGATGGATTTATTTTTTATTTTTGGTCTTCCTTTATTTTGTAAAACTCTTAAATCTTTTAGACTTTTTAAGATAATGCTATCGATTTATATGTAGTTTGGGTAGGGGTTTTTGCGAAATGAAACATCGACAACATTTTATTTATTTATTGTTATTGATAATGCATATAATGATTGCAGCACATCTGTAATGAAAACCTCAAAAATAGTTATTCCCTTGTATCAAAATAATGATAAAATTTTGTATAATGTGTACTTCACTTGACATCTATTTAGAAAGTAACTAGCTAAACTTATTACAACTCTTGGAAAAAAAAACACACATATCACAATACACTTACAAATACTTATTGATAAATTGAGCTAAATATTTACAAATTTGGTTAATAAGAACGCGACCGGTGAACCGAAGTTCAGCCCTTGGGTCGCAAATAAACAAAAATCACGAACTTGTTTTTCAGGAAGCCATAGGAAAGTACACATTTAACTAGACTATAATAAGTAACTGTCACATATAAAAAGTGTACTAAAACCGTAAAAGTTGCAAGAGCGGAAAGATAAGAGACCAAAAAGTGCCATATTTTTTTCTTAAATAGATGTAATAATATAGAGTGAATTACAAAAAAGAAACAGCTAGCATTGTTAATGATCCGAAATAAAGTCGGATAAGGTCGACCGAAGCTTCTTTGCGGTTATCGCCTAGTTTTAACGTCTACAGTTCTACGAGTAGAGCTAAATGTCTTCATATTAAATAATTGAAAGAGAGATCTAATATCTAACTAGTAGAATAATTTATAATATTGAAGCTGATCAATGTGTTTCAACATTGATATTGGCTTTTCCTGAACTTAAAGATATCACTTGAGATTTGTTATAAACAGGTGCACGTGAGAGGAATTCCGCCAAACATGCCGACGTCTAAAATTAACGACGTTGGTTAACAGCGAAAACAGTGAAATATTCAATGTTCGATTACAAAACTACAATACACTAATATAATAGTTAAACTACATACGCTAGCATTCATCCCAACTGTTATAAAAATCTTTCGACACTCGAACGACACATCTAGACATGTTTAATCCGTGAAAAAATATTATTAATGAATTATACAGCGAAAGAGTAAAACACTATGCTATGCTATGCTTTGTACTAAGATTTCGTTTTGTTATCGCGCGTTTATTACTTACGATTGCAACATTACAATAAACATTCGTCTAAAAAAATATGGCAAATATTGCAAATACAGTATGTATATATAAGTATCTATGTAAAAAGTACGAATCGTTTATATTTAGTATTAGTTTTTGATAATTAATCACAAAAGAGGCACGTGGCATAACACTTTTTGTTATTTTAATTCTAAACACACCGGCACTGGTATTTTTCGTCCGGCATCATATTTTCAATAGAATATTTACGGAAATTCAAGGCTTAAAGGCATTTAATGTTATAGCAAACAAATATGCATATAATTAGAAGTCATAAAAATATTCATATATAATGAGATATATGGAAACGTATGTCGTCCCTTCTAGTTCTTTCCAAAAACGCCTATTACTTTTACATCACGGTGATACATTAGCTAATCAATAATGTTTTTGGACGCGTGTCATGTACAGGAGTCTAGTGTTAAAAGCCTTACACTTAGCAATAAATTCACTGCACTACTGCACTTCGTATATATTTTTGACATTTGAAAAACTGCGTTTCTAATACGAATTTTCGAATTGAAGCATTTTGCGCGAGGTGTATTTTTTACGATAATTTTAAGATGTTTCCATAATTTGGTAGAAATTTACGATATTCTATACTATATGGTAAATAATGAACTTTGCGTATGGAAAACTGACTACGGGTTACATTTCGATAAATATCTATGTGTAAATATATATGAGAGCCTGTTAATGATGAGTTCTAGTAACGGTATTACACATAAACTCTTCATTATTTTTACACTTTATAATAGCAAAACATCGATTGGAATTGTAGCTCAAACCGAGATTAGTTTCATCAAATATATCGTATGTAGTCAGTCAAAACACAATAACACATCTGGACACGTGTATACGTGTCCATATGTGTTATACTAAACATTTTTAGTTTTACGCGAACTACAAATACTTATCGAGCCTAATTAGAACAATTAAACTAAATAGACATTTGTAGATTCAGTAGTCGTTTTGTCATGAGTAATGATTTAACAATATCACATATTTGCTTTTTAATTTTTTAAAAGTTGCCATAAGACATAATATACTGTGTTTTTTACACACACAAATTTCACATTGACAATAATCATACCAGGAATCTGTAGTTCATACAAATGTTAGCCCTGGGTGGGGAATCGAACGCACGACTCACGACTCCAAAGCCAATTCCTTAGTAACTGAGACAAACGAGTCATCGAATTTAACAAAAAAAAAAAAGAACAAATTTAATACTTATTACACATTGTAAATGTTTAAGTTCCTTTCATTGGACTCAAATGTTTTTGTTAGCGGATGTGAAGAATAAAGATATCCAAAGAATTACGGTTTGAGAATCCTTAATTATTGTAATTTACGTTTATTTTCATCCTTTAATTTCTCTTGTTAGAAAACCTTGTTCAAATTTTCAATCGACTCTCTGACTCTTTTTATTCATTCACCCAAGTTCAAAATTTTACATTCGACGTTTATACAATTTTTCAAATATAAAATCATTAATCAAATTTAATGTATTAATTTTAGTTTTATATGAGAGAAAATAGTTGTTGTTAACCTTAGTAGGAATTGAATTGACTTTTTTATGTTACTTAATATATAACCATATTTAAGTGGTGGTTTTTCATTAAATAATCTTGATTTGATTTCAATCGCAGTTGTTACGTTTAGTCGTTAGGACTTTATCAAAAATAAAATAACACTGCGATAATTTCAAAACTGAGGCTTCTGTAAGAGTAGTTGACAAGATGCGATAACAGTTGATACTCTATAACTTCTATGAATTGTACATTTTCTTATAACTTTCGATGGTAATTGCGCTAGGACAAACGTATGCTATTGTAATATAACAATCATTAAACAACTTGTCGTATATAAAACATTTGAATAATAAACCATACCATATAAGCAAAACATGTGTTTCATTAAATGTGCTATGTAAAATTCTGATCGCGGTACATATCTTTATTTGTAATATAATAAATATTTCTCTATCATATATTTATACAAATAATTTAACATTTATAACGGTCATGAACACTGTAATAGTTTACTTTTCTTATTAAAACAGCAAAAAAATACCGGCGTGGTACTGCGCATCGGTAAATATCAATACTAAATACGCGTTAAACAATCAATACACGCACGGAACACGAATTTATTGCACGCAGTATTAAAATATATCGGATTCCATATCGGAGGCTATTCATTCTAAAATTAGTGGGGACTCTCTAATCCACTAATGAGGCTATAATACGAAATATATCGAAACTGTATAAACGCGTTTCGAAGGATTTCGCATATTTCAATATAAACCAATGCGACTCAAGGTCTCGATATGATAACTATACCAACGGAACCGCTCGCTGTCATTGTTTGTGACTTCGAGCAGCGAGCATACGCCTTGGTAGAAAAACGTGTGCTCTATTAACTTTACATATCAAAAAGTAGAACATTACGCGGATTATTATATTTTAATTATTAATATTATTATTTAACAATAATAATTACAAAAATATCGAACCACTATTACATTAAAAATATCACCCATTTTCATTAATTTGCGACACACAAGAGACGTTTGAGGAGAATTCGAAAAAGAATGACAATATAGTGAGATAAAGAAGATCGTAAAAGTTCGAAGCGGTTTTCTAGAGCCGCTGGGAAATTTGTATGCGGACGACGAAAGCGCTGGAAAGCTCTCATTGCAAGCGTTTTACAATAAAGAGTGCTTTCGCTAATGCCTACCGAAGTTTTGCAAAAGGATATATCGACGCTGGAAACGACACGTGGAGTATTTTTTTTTTTCAATTACATCGTTGAAATCAGCAAATTAAACCTCGCCGATTGATGTATGTCTGGTGGTTAATTTTGGTTTTGCTGGTTACTGCGTTCATGCTTTCTAGGGTCGATATAACGGTATTCTAATTTACTACCGTATTCTTCGAACGATCAGTTTATTTTAGATAGAGTACAGAAACTAGAGAAATGGGAAAAGATCTATGCAGCGAATGAGTATTGAGCTAAACAAGCTAAAAAATTGCGAGAGAGAAAAGTTGTTTTTTTTTTTAATTTTCTATCGTTATATCGATTTGTTTTTATTTTGTTTTTTTTTTACGTTTTTCTTTTATGTATTTTTTTTATGTTTTTGTCGCATACAACTTGTAACAAATTTAAATATCGTACAATGTTATATATATACATATA
>DWHO01000895.1:0-17328 GCA_018247575.1 Eurytides lysithous rurik
CGATGTGAATACCCGACCGCGCGGCGGCGGTGCGGGTTTGGCGGGGATGGGGGGGGCGGCATCCCGCCCCCCGGCCCCCCTCACGAGATCTCCCCTCCCCGCACCCCAGCCGGTTGTGGCGCATACGCAGACGCACACGCTGACGAATAAAGCGCCAGTTTCCTCCGGTAAGATTATTCAGCACCTTATATCCTAATTTTAGACAAGTTTCTGCTAACTTCATCTCCACCTGAAACAGTATTGTGCACTTATTATCGTATGCCTGTCTAAACAGCAATTGTTGCTGTGGAATCCCTAGACATAGACAATATTATTTTCCTTGCCAACGAGTGAAGAGCAGGCCTACTCACAGAGTATGGAAGTTGTTGCTAGTTCCAAACACTAGGTGGCACTGTGTTGCTCAGCTACGGGCAATCGCAATACTCGAGAGGTTGCAGTTGAATTGCATTCAAATAACACTCATTTCACAATATATTGATAATCAATGAAGTCGCGGTGTTTTCAAGACAAGCCTGCTCGTTCGTACAACTCGGCAATACCCAGGTAAAACTTTGTCCACTCTTAGTTTCGTCGGATGAATCCACTGGGTAATTAAAACCCAGTGTGCACTCATTATAACAAATTTGTTATATATAAATCCTCTAATTAATAAAACACTAAGTGAAGATAAGAACGAAAACATTTATCATAAATAAATTTAATAAAACCCGGATATGTCGGAATAGCAGTAAAATGAAAACGGGACGGACGGGAAAGTGGTCGAAACGGCGGGAATTGAAAATCGTATAAAACACGACAAAATCTGTCAAACAGTTTCATTACAGCGATGCGTAGTATTCACGTAAATGCAAGAAATCGTTAAACGCCATCTTATTATTAAACCGCCACGTGAGCGACACGCTATGACCTAATACCCTCTGTAGTATGGGGCCATCGCCCAGAAACGGAAAATTATCTTCACTGTTAGAATTACTTATAAAATGAGCGCATTGGTTTTATGAGTAATATTGTATATACTACTTGTTTACACACATCGGCAAACACTTGATAAATGAATATGATATATTTGAGTCAATTTGCCTCAGCAGAGTGTGAAAAAAAAAAGTCAAGCAAATGACCGTGATTCCCAACAAAAACACAACGGAAATATGCTCATTGTGCTTTCATTCAGTATTATTAAAGGATAAACGGTCATATCATAATTGCAAACGGTCATTGCATTTTTATTGATCAGTTTCAGTTAATAAAATTGTAATAAGACGTAGCCAAAGATTTCTATATAATTATATTTAAAACATATTATATATAATTAAGTAACAAACACTGTTACATTGGAATAAATCGCTATAAGTACTATAAAGAAGCATTGTGTGCAATACGATCGCAATTTTAGATAACCTTTTCTACCCTTGGCTATATGAGGCTCGGTATATCAAATTTACAACCGCTATAACTTACGTTCAGACTGCTTTATAAGTTCATGTCCTCGGTGACTCCACGGAACATAAGGAAGTAACGATAAGTTGGTCGAAATGAAGACTTGATATTTCAATATATGCATAATAATTATATTTTGGTATCGACATTAACGAATTTATTAAAAAAATAATAGTTTTCTAAAAACTAACTTTGTACTGGGAAAGTTAATTGGAAGAAAACATAATTTTGTTTATTAGATTAATCCTAGTTTTATTTATTAACGAGTTTTCTATGAAATTTAGCCCGAAGAAACATATAAGGATGCAAAATTTATGTCAATTGTTTTTACTCATCCCATACAAAAATATAATCTTCAGTGTATGTCCTAATTAGTCATTACTCAAGTAGGTAGCACCGAGTGAAATTTTAGCATAATAATTAAATGCAAACTTTTAAGACTTAATATCTCAAAACTAAATTTATTGCATTTAGAAGGTTTTCGTAGTAAACCCCCGAAATAAATATCGAGGAGATAATGGCTGCCATAGACTTTTCAATTATTTTATATTTTGTTCGACCTGAAGAAAACGTTCTTCGCTTCTCGAAACTTTTTAATCGCGTGTTTGGTGTACATACTGTTTAAGATAATTTCATTTAATAATATACATTATACACGTAAATAGAAGAGATTAAAATTTATTACCTTGGCTATTATAGCAGTCTCATTACGTGGCATATATTGACCCTCTATACTCTATTATTGTTAGCGAAAGCAATCTCACATTATTAATGCGAAGCTGTCGAGATGGTCGAGCATGTCGAGACAAAAATCATTACAGTGAATGACCAAGTTCGAGTATTGTTTTAATTCGAAGTAGGTTTTGCCCTCACACACACATTAATACTTTCGCAACACGGCGTTCTCATTTCACCGAGTTCCCTTTCATCATTCTCAGTCATTGTCTCTTAATTAAAGTATTACGTTATATGGCACGCTTTATATATTGAATTGCGTGTCAGGATATAACGACAAAATTTACTCTCGATGTCTTATAGCCACCACTACGATCGTCGATAATAATCAAAAGTTACATTTGCATGAACGCAAAAGCAGAAAGGTTTTTTTTTCGCACGTTGTATCCGCCTCCGAAGTTTAATTCAGAGTCATTGTCATTGTTCAGAGTCATCATCAGTGTCATTGTCTGAAAACATAACATTCCGTTAGTGGATTTTAATTGTTTAATTATTTTTTTGTATTTATCGTAAAAAATTACCTTTTTATGAAATATAGTCGTCCTATTAATCATTTATTATCATAAAAGACGATTAATTTACTAGTTAACGCGTTCATAATCATCTCTCAGTTAAAATGTCAGTTTAGGTCAAATAAATATAAACGTACCGTAGAGTTTATTTTGCGGTACGAACTTTTCTACTGTATACCCATTCAGCCAGTGGTCTAGTTACACACAATATATTTCGGCTTGTGTGAAAAAAAAATTACATCTTTCTGTACTGAGAGGTTATATAAACCGAGTAAAAGCTTTAAATCCGTAATTACGTAGCAATTATGTTACTGTAATACGGACATGCTCTAAAGAACTAAATGTTCGTAATCGAAAATTTTGTTTCTCGACTATATCGTACTAATATGCTTCATACCAAAGAAATTAGGGTTAATTATTAGTTCTATATATCTACTTGATATTTTCTTCTAGTTCATATTATAGTAAGAACTATAAATGCTTTGGTAGGACATTACCATTTATTCTACTGCCAATCGGTAATGTGCTAATCGGTAAAACTAATAAGTAACGGTTTTGAAGTGCAATGTTTCTAGAACAATTATTGCATAGTTATTACTATTACTTTATTATACAGTGTATTCATTGTCATATATCTCTGATCGATGACCACAATGTATAGCCAAAAACCGACAGTCATGTCATGGGTAATCGTGTCCCTCGCCATCAGGTGTCTGACATGTCCGTCATGTCTCTTAGTTTTATTAAGAAAAAGAAATACATATATTTCCGTAATCGAGTATAACACGTAAGCTCGAACATCTTTCATGACTGATAGGGCTAAGGTCGGCGATCTGTGCTCACACATGCCAACGAGTGATATTAAAATATTAATACGTTTTATTTGCAGCTGAATCATCGGATACGACCTGGGCGGGGGAAGAGGACTTCGTGGTGGTTGAGGCGACTGATAGCGGCTCGGCGGAGTGCTCGGGCCACTCCTCCGGCTCCGAGGCGGCGTCGAGGCCCCGCTCTCTCGCCCTCCCCCCTGCCACGCCCTCCCCCGCCAATGCGACCACCCCACCACACAACGTCGAACCCCCGCCGGCTACAGTGCGAGTGAGTGTCGTTCGACTTCCTCTACCACTCATTCCCATACCGTAATACAAAAGTCATCCGTGACATCTTAATAGAAGAGTATTCTTGCGAAGTCCCCAAAAGGCCGCAGTTGAAGTCATGGTTCGACTTTCGGGCATGTGAATGATTTTTTCTTTACTATGATTTAGTATGAACAAACGTCGCCTCCTTCTTTGAACACCAATTATAAAACTAGTCGACTAATTGGCAATCCATCAGCAGGCTGCAGTACATGATATTATACACACACACATATATTATTGGAGTTCCCAAGCCCCTACTACAATTTCTTAAAATACAAATATCGACAGCTCATCCAAACGCACGTAAATTATCCACTAACATGTTCTTTGCAAGTGCTAATATATAAAAGACAAACTGCACCCTCACCTCAAAAAGCTTAGTGTTATCGAATATTACTTGACTATTTTAGCCTTTACCATTGTAGTTAAATATTAACGTTGAACAAATAACGTGAGCTTTTTTGAAGCTAATCGTTTCTCGAGAGTTGAACCTTGAACTTTTTAAAACACTACTGACTCTATGCAGTCTCGTGATTTTCACGAAAGTCAGAGCCAGATAGACATACATAAAACGCATCTAACGTCCGTCTCACACATCCACATAACACTTAAATTTTAATGATCTTGCTATTGTTCGTGTTTCTCTATTAGTTTTATACGGTATTTAAATCTGTTTATGCCATCTCACGTATGAGAGATAAAAGTGAGAAGATTTAAACATTGGCGGTCAGGGTCATCCGTATAGCATATTATTCCGTGATATCTTGAAAAATAGTATTTATATAATGTGCGATAACACGATAAAACACGTTGATTCCCCGCTCTTATCTCTTCTAATGACCAAAATGTTAGCCGTTATAATTTATTTCGTAATCGAACACTATTTTACTGTAACTTTTTCTTTCATATTTCGTCAATATCATTTCATCATATCTCTATATAGTTGTAGACAGTGGCGGTACCAGCGGAGTAAAATTTATAAATCTTAATCTTAATTAACAAATAATTTATTTTTAAATTTGAGCATTGTGGGAACTATGTGCTAATGAAGATTTATAAATTTTACTCCTTAGCAGGACAAGCCGGGCTTTTGGGCTTGTATGGTAGTACTGGTTGTAGAATCTTAGTAAAAAATCTTAATGTGTTTTTTTTTTCAGAATCCGACCAACCTCGCATCGAACGTACCCCGGTCGCAGCCAATCGACGTGCTCCGATCGAACAACAATCGAAACACGACCAATATCGGATCGCTATCGCCACCATCCGTAAGTGTATTTACATCGAGTAAAGTTCTAAGTGGCATGACTTTTGTAGATTCCCCCTGGAATTGAACCACTGCATCGTCATTCAGTCATTCTAACGGGAAACACCGTAATGTGTAAACGATGCTGTCTTCCGGTTTCAAGGGCCAAGTTTTCAGCATAATCACTGGACATACAGATTGTCAAATCAAAATATTTTTATTCAAATAGGTCTTTACAAGCACTTTTGAATCGCCATTTCTACATCTCAGTTCGAGTTCGTGAGGAAGCTACCACCGGTTTGGAATGCAGTTCTGGCTGGCGAAAAACTCATCAGTTGCTCTTTAAAAATACCGTTACAATAAGTCTCAATACAATATTATTAGCTATTCCACATATCAGTCGATCAACTAAACTCCATGCATTTTGGTCCATAAGAAGCTCTTGGAACAGTATAATAGAATTTATGCACTAGATTATTTCTATTCTATTGATTATGAGAGAGTAATGTCATCAAATTTTCCTCGAATTACTTTTTTGTATGTACTAATTAGATCAGAACTCGAACCAATCTCTTATAGCCATTCTGTATCAAAAAAACTAATAGGCATTTTGTTTCAAGCATAATCTTTTAAACGCTACTGAAGACAGTTAACATGACAAATATCAACTACTCTATAAGTGCAAGAAATTCTAACGGCTTCCCTTAGAAGCGTAGGATACATGAAAAGGAATGCTGACTATGGAAAATACTAGTTATTGGTTATTTTTAATACTTTAACATAGTTTAGTTTTGCATAGTTTAGTTACTCTAAAACGGATAAATTTCTGTTTTATACGCATTGCGTATTCTTCTCTACTCACTAGAATACGTATTACATACTTCTTTAAAGTGTTTACGCCACCACCACTACAATAGATTATTGAATACATTGTTTATAGTTTCGAATAAACACTGAATCATCTATAATATAGATGATTCATTGTTTTTTAACTTTACAAAGTTGATCTATAGATTCTATAGATCAACTTCGTAAAGTTAACCTACTTACTACGACTAAACATATTTAAAAAATAAGAGAAGGAAGTAAGAAAAAAAAAGAATAAAATATTGGATTTTTCTCTTTCTTCTTTCTCTTATTGAGGAGGATCGGTCTCTTCCTTTCTTGTGATCGAATAAAACTGCTATTCTCTCTGTCTGTTAATGAATTTTTGGTTCAGGTGCCATTCACGATGGGCACGCCGCCGTCGACGCGGCGGCGCAGCGCCTCGGGCAGCTCACCCCCGCCCTCCCTGTGGCAGGTCTCCCCCACTAACGCCAGCCCTCTGCGCAGATCAGGTACGTTCTGAGAGTTTGGCGTTGCTGATAGGATTCCTTACAGCTGAAGAACAAGGGTCAGCTGAATTGAATATCATGGTCATACCCCAAGACTCAGACATGAACTCGACCAGCTGGGGATTATTTTTCTCTCTCTATTTAAAAAAACGCCGCCCCTAGTGCAAGATAGAAGTATCTCGTATTACAAGGGCTTATTACATACATAAATTTCACACGGACAAAAGCCCAGATCCGGAACAATAACACGTAGTTATACAAATACTTGTCCCGGGCGGGAATCGAACCCATAACTTTCGACGCCGAAGCCAATAGTTTGGCAACTGCGCCAAACGGTCATGAATGGAGGAATGGGTCCTTTTTAGCTTCGCGTGAATAACCAAACCACAGTCACCTAGAGAGCCCCACCGATATGATAAGGCGGGAACTATTGGCTTGAATTGGATAGAATCGCGAGTTGTAGGTTTGTTTCCCACCCAATTTAAATATCTATACCACTGCATTGCCAGATTGGTAAAATACTACCGCCAAATAGTAATATGAAAATACTATTGACTTCCAGTTTAAAGAATAGAGTTGGCCGTGTTGTTATAGGCAAGCGAGTAGCTTGCCGTGAGACGCACCTCTTGTTCGTCTCGTCAATTTATCTCTTAAAAATAGGAGCTGTTCCGGCTGAGATGTTTGTCTTTGAGAAATCTGTGTGCCAAAGTATTAAATCCTAAATCGCGGATATAAAAACCTAAAATAGTAAAGATACTTCATACCCCACGTTGGCAAAGGATTACCGATTGCCATGGTAACTGTATTATTGCAATATTTAGATGCCACTTACGTCCTGCCTAATCTATCTCATATCTTAACAACCTATTCTATACTGCAATACAATTGGGGAAGTCGAGATGGTGTCAGTATGTTTGTTGCCTGAAAACTTGAGACCTGTCTAACATGTTCAATATATAAAACACAAAGCCGGCAGGTAGTTAAACTTGTCCTCATCCAGCTCCGGAGGTAGATGACAGCGGTGGAAACTAAACAGTGCCGCGGTTGCGCACCAATAGACTCTTGTTGACTTGTTGGACTTTGTCCTCCAGCAGAGGGGCGCCGGTGCGTTCCATAGGAGATCCCGGAGCTCCTCAAAACGCACTGAGGATGGCAACCAAGGGGTTGTTAGAGGGTATAAGTCCCACATAACCCTTTCTTCACGTCACCCCAGAAAGCGGAGTATCTTTTAAAGATTTCGCCCTCGTTAAAAAAATACTTTTTTATCAATATTTGGATTAGTCGTAACAGTGATGTTGATTGGCGGCAGGTTCCTCGCCGCCAGTGTCGCTGGCGCTGAAGGCGAGCGGCGAGGCGGCGTCGCCGAAGCGCGGCGCCTTCCCCGAAGGTCTGCTGCGCGGCCTCAAGCTGCACCAGCCCGACCCGCCCGTCTACATACCCAACCTGCAGGAGGACACCATACTCGCCGTATGTGCTCAAATCACTCTTCATCCGAGTCCGCTTGGGTACTACCACAGTATTGCTAATTGTTCTACTACCCTAATGTGTGAAGATGTGAAACGAATGCTTCCAAGGAAATTACTGGGGATAGGGATAACTGGGATCTTATATCCTGGTGATGAGTGCAGTGTAAAGCCAACCATTAAATAGCACAATGCCGTCGTGAGCGTCTATACTGTATAGATTTCTATTCCCATCAGGCGTTGCTCGTCTCGTCATTACTGTTAACAACCATGACAGTTGTGTTGAAAACAAAAGAGGAGTTTATTCTCAATGTCTGACCAACACAAAAATAAACTAACACATGTCAAATCTCTCATTTGACAATTTCATTTTAGTTTCCAAAAACATTTGGTTAGGTGATCTTGTCAGTGACAACAGCTAAGTATAGTAATTTTCTGACCAAAAATTAATTCCTGAAAATTTCCTTCAATTCCGCAGGAAGAGCATAGCAAAGTTTTCTCTCAACTGAACTTCGTGCTTATGCTCGCCGAGCTGCTATCCGACCTTGCCGTCTCATGCGGGGCCCCCATCGCGGCCCTCATGGACACATCAGATGGTATGAATTAACTAAGAATTAACTAAGCAAAGTAATAAACAAATAAATAATAGCTTTGGTAAAAAAAAAAACGAAGAGTCCTAAATGAAAATCTTAACTAATGTTTAAACTTTAATTACGCGCATGTAATGAACCATCAGCCATCTTTTCACCCCTTTTTTCTGTCTGATGTTTTACCTCATTTTGTAGAATTGTATCAAGCACTATCAATTTTTCATTTGATTACAATCCATGAACACTCGACTAAAGAGATATGGGGATGTCTGATTTTAAAATAATTCGGTATTACTCCATTAAGTTAAAATACGACAAAATGTAAAGCGAGTTAACCAATAACTATTATGGTTAATTTTTGGGGTTATTATTGGAGGGCGCTATTTACCAATAATCAAGAAAACCACGGTCGTGCGAGTCGCTGTTATAAGTTAAACGTAACCTAAGTACTTGAAATTTGAAAAAAAAAAAGTCATTTAACTGGTCAATTGGACGACATTATTTAACCCTTGCGTCCGAGAGGCGTCTCTCTGTTCGCCACGAAATCGCGCGGCGGGACGCATGAGTGACGAATAAGAGGCGACAGTCGGTATTTACGCAAATGTTTGTTCAATAATTTATATGTAAGCTTAGTTGTACCCGTTAGCGGCTCAGGCTGTGAAAGTCGTCGTAGTCACAAATATTTATAATAATATGGTGTAATTGCAGAGCGTTGCGGCTCGAGCGTGCGTCTGGGGCTGCTGGTGCAAGCGATGCAGGCGCTGGCGGCCGGACTGCGGCTGGCCGCGGCCCACTACCGCAGCCGCACGCTGCAGCCCACGACGCAAGTCCGCAACGGTAATGGATTTTTTTTTATCATGGGACACCTCACACATTGCCATCTTATCCCAAACTAGGCAGAGCCTGTACTATGTTAACCAGACAACTGATACACATACTTATATATATTTTTTAAATATATACTTATATAGATAATTTAAAAACACCCAGACACAGAACAAATACCTATGCTCGTCTCACAAATATATTGATTGTCCTGGGTGGGAATCGAACCCACGACCGTTGGTTTTGCAGTCAGGAGCACTAACCACTACACCAATGGGCCAGACAAATTATTACACATATTAATGCGGATCTATATATCTGTAGTACAGCCAAGGCAAAGATGATGAAACCGAAGTGTTAATTGATGGTAGCCTGTTAAGGGTCAATTCACACTATCATATCGATAGGAGTTCGTTTTCAGTCTTTAGAAACCACATCATGCTGTATCTGTCAATAAAGTCCAGTCCGAATCCCATTTCAGTCACGAAATTTTCCTGACATTGTATAATGTGGACATGACGAGATGGAGATCGTTTCAGAATGCACAAGCTTAGTCGTCATGATAGTGCGTATGTACCCAAAATGTAATACAAATTGTGTGTACCTGAAAATAGTGTGACACACAAACGGCAATAAATTTGTTCGTCACAAAATAGTTCAACCAATTCGACGTTTTGAAACTAACATTGGAAATGGGTTATTGAATAAAGCTGTTTATACATTTCTAGAGGCAAAACGTCTGGATCGAAATTAACTGACTCGTAACAATCGTAATGTATCATAACATTGTAACGTAATTATAAAAGAGAAACTGTTAAGTTTAAGCTAGCTTCTTCGTGGATCGACTTCAACAATATAAAATTATTCAAGTGCTCGTATAGGCCTATTTAAAAAGTGAAATTTGATTTAACTCCTTCACCGCCTTATGGATCTTGTGAAGTCCTAGCGACGGTGTTGTATACAGCTAAAACAATAACATAAGTAGCGTAGTATGTAAAGAATTAGGAGAATATGGATATGTTTAAAAGAGCATAGAAATGTTCATAAAATGCAAGCAAAAAAAATTATAAGAACTCTTTTTAAATTGGTTGAAATAATGTCAATGAAAATGTATCATCCGCAGTTGTATCCCTGATGAACGGCAAGTACAAATGGATCGTCAACGAATCGCGGAGGCTACACGAGGCAGGCGTCACGCCCGCCATTTGCGACAAAATTTTATACGAACACGCGATTGAACTGGTGAGTTTCTTCTCCTTTTCGTCGTCTTAAAGTAACGGGATACAATTATCAATTCATGCTCTTGATAGTAGGCTACGCGCTGGCCTATAAAGGCCAGCGTTAAACCTCCTTGGCTCTGTAACTAGCACTAAGCTGGCGACATTGTCCATGAAACGGTAACACAGCAGTGCTTGAACAACACGCTTTGATTGCCTGTGTGTTGTACTGCTCCAGACAGGCTCATACCACAAAACTAAAATTGATTTCAATTATATTTTAAATACTGCTATATATTTTAAAATAATACTACATATTAATATATTGTATTTATTTAGCTGAAATACAAAATTCTTTCCCAAAAATAAAGAAATTCCACAAAATGAACCATAATTTCCCAAAATGTCATTTTCTTAAAATTTCTGTTTTAAAAAAACACTTTATGGATTAAGCTGAGAACGAGCGGCTCACTGATGGTAAGTGATCACCGCCGCCCATAGACATTTGCAGTATTACAGAACTAGCAAATGCGTTGCCAGCCTGTAAGAGGGGAAAAAAAAATTTTGAAAGAGGGAGAAGAGAAGGAGCGAAAGGGGGGAAGAGAGATAGGGAGGAGGGGGAGGGGATGGGCCACTGGCCACCACATTCACCGGATGAAACGCGGGAGCAAAAACACTTTCACTTTACATTTCTGTGAGGTCATCTTACTTATCCATCATTCAGCAACGGGAACAGCTGCGTGGCTCTGCCACCGTATAAAAACTGCTTTGTCCATTAACAAATTGTTGTCTAATGACGAAATACTTTTCTCTGCAGTGCCAGATGGCCGCCATCGAGGAATTATTCGGTGACATGAAGGAGTGCGAGCGTCGCTATATGTCGGCACAGGTGTTGCTGCACTCGCTCGTCCAGCGCCACCCTCTTCACCCGCAGCACCGCACCACACTCTCAAAGTGTTAGTATCTGACTTAACCATCTCCAGAACATCGAAACTATATAACTTTTATAGCCTATTAGATAAGCCAATACATCCGTTGTTTATACTATTAATGTCAAACACGTGATTTGTCAAATCATAAATGACACAGTCAAAAAAACGAAATTATTCTGTGAATCTCTGTTTCCCCGCTATTAAACAACAGTAAACCAGGTGATGGTAGCTATAATTGAGTTGAATAAATACGGCCATTATTGTAGTTAGTTATATGGTGACTAAAGTAAAACATTCCAGAACATAGCAGCCATCTTTTTATTACTAGGAACTAACCAGTCAAAAATCAAAGCATCTTATCTTTAAAAATTAATTTCTTTTTTTTATTTTTGCTGACCTTAAATTTTATCTTCTGTGTGTTTTGTCTAAATGTATGAACTGATTACATCAATACCAAATTAAATTGTTTATTTAATTGAGATGTTTGTTATTTCATTTAGATCGAGATGCTGTCCAAAGGAGGCTCAACTGCCTCAAGGGCCCCCGAAAAATCATGGATGTGAAATTAGAGGCTGGGATTTCATAATGCAATATGTAACAAAAATGTATTTATATGCACACCAGACGCAAGATGTAAAGTGATTTTATTTTGTTGTCAAAACTGACTATTAGTGATAAACTAAAAGCTGAGTAAAACTAATGTGTATAAAAAGTGAAAGTGATTGAAATCTATACAAAACTTATAAATGTTTCATAAAGATGATTACCGAACATTGCAATAGTGTGTTATATTTTTTTATTGTGCAGTAGCTTGCAGACCAACATGGGCAAGTAAATGTAGAGTATTATAGAACCGTAAAAATATTTTAATGCAGAACGATTCTAGTGTGGCTTTAAGATGAGATAGATTAGTAGTTGCCATTGTATCCTGTTTGAAATTTAAATAATAAATAACCCCTATTATTTGTTATCATACATAGTACAACGTTAACAATAAAAAGCACAGTTACATACCTTACTTTGTGTCAACTTACTAGATTTGCAAAAAAAAATATCGAAAAATGTAAAAAAAAGATAGACATTGTAGTATTGTTTCCAGATGTGTCTCTTAACTGTATTAACATTTTTATTATTATCAATGTAGTAAATTACGTATAAAAAATTAAGAAGTAATATTTCAATATGGACATAATGTTTTAGAGATCTCATTATCGACCAATAACAATATGGCATTTCTAGATTAAGTATGAATTATGTCTTTGTGTATTATTATCGCGACACTATTAAGTACGAAATTAACTTTTGTTCTTAGACATATTTCTTTTTCTTTGTTTGTCTGAATGTGATACATTTAGGTTTTTTCCTCAAAGATATTATAATAATTTACCGAAATAAGAATAAAGACTGTTTTATTATATACATCTATTTTTGTCCATTTTCTCCCCTTCCTACTAATTAATAATTATGAAACCGTGCAATATTAACAAAATGCAAATACCATATCTTTACACACATACCACCACAATCACTCGCACAGACCAGACTACACTGATGGAATTTAAGTACACACTGCTTATATAAGTGCTGTAATATTTTATATCAAATTCTAAGCATTGGTTTGGTAAACTATTGAAAATTTTGATAACAAGTTATATAATTAACACAAGGAAGAAATTCTAAAACCATAATTTTATAATTAATACAACTATGAGATATCAATAATTTTTTATTAATATTGTACAAACAAGCCAGCACCTTGTTTCAAAAATTTATATGGTTTAATACGGTTACGCCCACGTACAGGTTGGAATATAACTTTGTCAGGGGGGAATTCAATGGAGCCACTTGTTTCAAGTAAAATATCAATGCATATTAACAATTTACTCATCTGCGTCAACAAAGTGGGAGGCTCTGAATTATCAACATCCCAGTTTGTGTTTATTAGTCTCTCAATGTCTCTTATATCGTCATTTATACCAGCATGATGAGTGCCATTCCAATGTAAAGTTAATGAAAAAAGTGGCGCTTTTTTTGGATAGTCGCTGCTTACAGCAACTAAGGCAACCAACTTTGCCGATTGTCGGGTTACAATGGCTCTGTATAACATGTTATCTGCACTCACCAAATCCTCAGCTATTAAGAATGCTGTTGAAGGAGATACACTGTATTCTAACCAACTGACTGATTGCCATTGAGTTAGGGATCCTGATAATTTAATAGGCACATTATTTTTAACAGAGCATATTTTTCCAGATTCCAAATCTTGAAGTTCCTTCATCAATTCAACTCTTGATTTCAGTCTCTTTTTCAAAGTAAATATGAAGTTTTCCACTGTTGCTACACTCAAACTCTGACATGGCTGAAATGTTTTATGGATTTTCTTTTCATCTAGAACCATTGCCATAAAATCTAAACCGCATAACCGTTGAGCCCACATATAAGGCCTTCCAACTTCTGGTATAAAACTCTGAAAATGTTCTGTTATGCCCGCCGCACTAAGTAAATATGCAGTTGCAGGGTGGGGTGAATCATTACCAGTATCACCAGTATACAGTTCATTTAAAATACAATCACCACTAAGAACATCGGCTGCCGAAACTCCTGTGATTGGTTTTGGAAGAGACAGAGTAAACTTGACAACAATAATCTTTAGATTAACCAAGTAAAAGAAACTTAAATTCAAAGCAGTACCATCTTCAATTTTAACTGAAACTTGGACATTTAATGGATGCCTTTGAAGCACTTGCTTCTTTTTTGCCTCAGCCTTTTCTTCTTTCGTTATTTTTGTAGCTCTATGATGGCGCTTCTTCTTTTCTCTTCTATCTTCATCATTGGGATCCTGATCAGAATCAGAGTCATTTGATGCAACTAAATCACTGCCAATACTAGTGTTAAGTTGTTCCAATCTTTTAGCCTCATCTTCATCACCAGATATTCCTAAAAAAAATTAAAAACAAAAAAAATTATTTGCATGCCTAGTTAAACCACACATAGTTTACTTTTTTACTAACCATTCTTTAATAAAAAAAGGTATTTTGCCAAGTTTTATTCAGTAAGGTGGGACAAATAAATGGTTTAGACTTTACTTTTTCTTAACTTCTATTGTTTTACACAAGTGATGACTTAGTTTGTAGTTGCAGTTGATTTTATAAACATTTTCAGCTTAACACATATAAAGTAGCAAAAACAGATTTTTAACATATATACAAAAGGTTTGAACAATTGTTAGTTCTACATCACTTACCAACAGTCACATGGGTTGTGCCTAAAACATCAGAATAAGCACTTGCATTTGCATACAATAAAAACAATGGAGTTGGTAAAAGTGAGGCAGATCTTGCCTCATCTCTTTTTTCATCTAGCCGAAGAGCTAAACATTCTTGCAAAGGCTTTGTTGCTTTGAGGACATCACGCAAATGAGGAGCTAGTGCGTCCAATCTAGATCTAGCAGCTGCAATAGCAGCAGCTACTCTTTCTTTAGAAGCCACAAGCTCATTACAAGCTCCAGCTAATTCACGACGCTGACGGAGTTCCCACTCCAATCTAGCTAGTTGTAATTGATGTTTATCGTTTTTGGTAATATCCTAAAACATATGTAAAATGAATACAGTAGTATCACAAAGGATTTTTTTATTATATGAAGCATAAAATAAGTAAGCCTCATTTCTCAATCTCAATTATTTAACGCCAAAAACTGATATTTGAGTGCTATGGAAGTTATCGGTGAGGACTGAGCACAGAAATATGTGTTAAGTCCAAGTTGCCATGATGGACTACAGGTACATATATGCACATATTGGTAATTTTTGTCAATTGCATCCAACAAATGCATCTCTTAGTAACAATGGTAAAGATTATTAATTTAGTTATACTTATAACTGGCTTAACTAGTATAACTTATTACTGTTTACATATTGCATGGTAATTCAAAATGTCAAGTCTAAACAAAATTCATTTAAGAGAAAAAAATATTCCATTCATACCAATCACCTGCCAATCAAAGTATTCTACAATTGTAAGAACTGTGTTAAGAATAACCACTGTGTTACTACAGATTAAAGTACTTACTTGCCGTGTAATTTCTGTTGGTGCCTCTTTATAAAAGTTTTCAATTGGAACTAATTCTATTTCTTCATCTTTAGATTTGAATTGAAGGCACTTGGTGACTTCTTTATTTAAATGGTCAGCTTCATACAATAAATTTTGTAGAAGTAAATGTGTGGAATCCACTCTCTGCTTTTCTTTATTTAAAGCATCTCGTCCAGATCTCGTACGGACTTTTTCCAGACGGTTCAATTTTTTCAATGCCACCAACAACAATGAAGCTTCTATTCTTTTTGCATTAATTTTTTCTCTGCTCTAAAAATATCATTTGTAATGTGTCTTAAAATTAAACTATAGGCTGATTGCAGAATAAGGAATACATATATTATTTTTTTTCAGAACATTGGCATACCTCATCCGTTCCTTTGGCTTTTAATTCAGCTATTTCAGCAAATAGCTGCCGAACATCTTGGCAGAATTTCTTGAAAAGGGCAGCATCTTTTTCTGCAGGACGTAACTGAGCCTCTGCTTCTTCAAATTCGACGACTCGCTATAAATACACGATAGAAATGTTTATGCTTAACAAATTATTTTAACATATTATTATTACAATACAGAAACAAATACATTATCTTTTTACCTTATAAACATCAGTGGGGGTTTGTTTATTGGACTCATTTGTTGAGCTAGTGTTTAGTTTTCTGCGGTTTTTTGCTGTGGTATCGTCTTTGCCCATTTTTGGTTATTTATTTCAGATTTAAAACTTAAATTCTTACTGTGCGTACCGAGTTAAACAGATTCGCGGACAACATTTTTGGTTATCTCCATACTTTTCGCATCTGTTCGATTATCGGAATCGATGTTATAATTTCTAACAAATCGATATGTAAAAGTTAAACTGTACAGCTTTTCAACAATTCCATTGTATTTTAGTTGATTATTAATAATAGATTTACGGTAATTGAAAAAAAAAATTATCGTAATCAATAAATCGTATTCAATTTTTAAGCAAACTATAATTTACATAAAAATGAAAATGATAACCTTTTAACAAAAAATATATAAATTGTTTATTTGAGTTATAAGATTACCCTAAAAAAAATAAGGTACCTCTGAAAATTTACAGATAATGTATTTAGGCCAAACCATATTTATACTTAGACAAGAGCTTGTATAGCCGTAAGTGCCAAAAAAGTTATGTCACTTTCGATTCTAAATTGTTGTTTGAAACAAATATGCCAAATGTTAGGAATAGAGTTGCATATCTTTCCAGCTAACTCCGCTTCCTCTTCAACAGGAATAGTAAATTGTCTCTAAGACATAAACTTTTACTTTATAAAATTATCGTCTCTCTATGCTATCAACTATCTAAAACAAATTAATCCATTGTCGATTGGTATACACACAATTCGCCAAATCTTTAAAAACCTTTACTCTCCTTTGAAAAGGCCGAAAATCAACCAGATCCAATGGTGGTAAAGGCTTGTAATTTTCCTACACCTATTAGTCCTATAATTATATCTATTAATTATCCTATTAATTATCAAATCCAAATTCTAATCTATAGTATTCGCTTAAACACATTAAATTACTACAGCTCCAAATTTTTCAATCTGTAAACGCTGCCCGTGAACCGCAGTTTTCTCTTTCTCATTTACTCAATTCGAACCGTAACCATTCGATCCAATAAGCACCCCATAACGTATTTAACACAGTGAGCTCGCAAAGTTATAACTTGATTCGTTTAACCGTTGCCGGATAACTGTTCAATCGTTGTATTTTATCAGGACCCACCGCCGGGGGTCCCGTCTGCGCTCTCTACACCGACACACAGTAGGGATCACAGTAGCTCAACAA
>DWHO01000896.1:0-17358 GCA_018247575.1 Eurytides lysithous rurik
CCGAACAGGTGGTAGAATCATTAGACGTCAAAAAGCGATTGTAAACCAATCCAATTTTGAATAAATAATTTTGACTTCGACTTCGACTTTGATCACCACACACCAGCTCAGGTGGAATGAATAACCTTAATTTTTTGGGTAAACGCCCTAGACGCATTATAAAAAAATAAGGCGAAAGCTTAATAATATTATCTCATTAAATAATTAAAAATATTGTCATATTATATAACAGAAATTAAACTATCATCGAATCAACATCAAAAAACAAATTGTATTTCTGAGAAAAAACGATGTGTTATTCGCATGTTCCTAAAAAAATGACAGGAAATATCACCGATTTTTATTATATCAGATGCCGCCTTTTTTACTAAAACAATACATAATTAGACAAAAAGCTTGCTAAAAACGACTTGACATATGTTAGGTTACTATTTCGGGCCATTAGATTTAAAAATAAAGCTGCAAAAAGGCGGGAAAAATGACACGTAATCAAAATTCGCGTCAGCAAGACTAAAAAAAAATCGCCGAAATTATAAACAGTGACGGCACACAACCAACCGTGTATCGACATAAACGCGTCACCCATCATCGTATGGGCATCGGCCATGGGGTGGTTACTAACGATCTCCTTGAAGCAGCCGGTGAATTTAGCTCTGTCCTTTTTCTCCTTCAAATAGATATGCGCCATTTTGCTGTGAGCTTGAAAGTAGTAAGGTTGGCCTGGCTTGACTTCGTTCAATATGTCAATAGCATTGTCAATGTCGCCCTTTTTGAGGGCGAGTTCTGCACGAGCGATAACTAATCGCCCTTCCTCCGAGGTGTATGCTATTTCTTGTATTGCCTCCTACAGTAAAAATAACATTATATTTAAAAAAAAACGCTAGCCCTATTGAAGAATAGGAATATCTTGTGATATAACGGCATTTTACATACATAAATTTTACGAGGACCAACGCCCAGATCTGAAACTAATATTTGTACTTAGTATATATATTTGCCCCGGGTGGGAATCGAACCCACGACCTACTAGCTTAAAATCTGCGCTAAACGGTCATCAAAATGTATTCACATATATTAGTTTCATGTATTTTTGGGGTGATTTTTACAGCTCCTGCACTAAACTCAATACATTGTGACACATCTATAACAGTATTGTGTCACACAGAATTTGCTTGTTACACCTCCTTGTCCAGTAACGACATTAGAACACCATAGTGCTTACATATTACATTTTGACAGAATAACTGGCAATGCAATGGTGCCATTCCAGGAAGACTGCATGAGTCCTACATCCTACCATTTATAACCCTATATCACAGGTTTTACAAACTAAGGACAGGATGGAACACTTGAAGCAATAAGCATTAAATCTTAACCAATTTGCATTAACTGATGGTAGAATTACATATTATGCAGAAGTCGAATTGGTAACTCATGTCATGCAGTCTTGGGAATATTTCCATAACTATTTAGATTCTACCGTTCCCATGAAAATATTTATCCCATGACTTAAAATAAAGAAGACATATGCGTATAAACATCCCTGTGTATACCTATAACAAAAGGTACCCATTTGTACTAAGGACATAAATGTCGATTCACACATTATAAATGAATAAAAAATATATTGTTACTAGTTACCTGCATAGTTTTTTCCGCCTCACCAAACTGGCTTAAACTAGTTTGCACTTCTATGATTTGCAGGTAAAGTGATGCCTTATCTATAACATTTAAGTCCGATTCATAAGAACGGTTTGCATTGCTGACAATACTTTTGCTTGTTAGTATTTGATGACTGGTGTTGTAGCTAAGAAGAGCATCTTGAAGTTGGTTGTGATTCTTTAAAATGATCCCATTGAGAAAATGGTACATTGCGCTATCTCTTACTTTGAAGTTGTAACTTAAACACATTTCAAGGTATTGAGCGGCTTTGGCATAATCTTGTTGTTGTATATAAATTTGTGCTAATAGAACTTGACTACCTGCATGTGTATTGTCCAGACCAGTAATTTGGTGTGCCAATGTCTGAGCCTCATTTGCATACCCACACAAGAATTTTAATTTAGCCAACTCGAACAATGCTGGAATTAGACCAGGGCATGCATGGCATGTTGTATCCAAGAGTTTGAAACAATTACTTATTAAACTACTGTTCTCTTCTTGGGAATATAATAAGTAGCTTATAATGACAAATGGCTTTTTAGGCAAATGCTTTTTGTACTCATTATAAATTTGAAGCATGAAATCAGGATCCAAGTTTTTAACATACATTAGACTTAAAGGAAATTGAGTTGCATTTAAAATTTGAGCAGAGAAAGCTTCGTTTAATAATGATAATCCATTGGAATTTTTGCTTTTCAATTGGGCAGCTAATAAGTAAAGAATTGGTATTTTTTCATTGCCTTGCATTTCAAACAATAATTCTATCTGCTGTGCAATCTGATCTATTGGACCATTTTCAAACATCTGACAAAGAGTTAAGCCACACAGTGCGGTGATAGAGTTGCTATCAATTTTGCTAGCAGCTTTGAAAAAGTTTTGAGCATCCTTAAATTTACCTTGAAGAATGCATTGATAGCCAACCTCACTCAGATAATTGAGATTGTTTGGGTACATTTCTGAAGCATACTGAGCAAATCTGTAAACTTGAGAAAGCACGGCACCTGACCTGCCACATACTCTAGAAAATATTTGTGCAGTATTAAAGAATTGAAAGCCATTATGTGTTTCATTATTTTCCAGTATTGTGAAGAATCTATTTAGCTGATCAACTGCTTCAATATGATCAGAATCTTTACAAAGCACTACAAATACTTGAATCTTAAGAGATTCAATGTTATCAGGGTCTTGACTAAAAATCCTCTCTATTGTGTCATAAACGGCATCCCATTTTTGCATAGCAAATTCATTTCTCAGTTTCTCTACAAGTGGTACCACTTGACCTGGGCTGCTTACTATAAGTCTATCTAAAATTAAGTTTGATGCATCATGATTTTTAGCAAAACATTCATATTTTGCCATACCCAGTAAAGCTGCAACATTTTTATCACTTTTATTGAAGGCTATTTCAAAGGAATCTAAGCAGGATGTCGGTATTTTCCCCACATTCATAAACATTTCATTCCAAGCTTTTAAAATGATAGTGTCCATATTGTTAGAATCTTTTCTCAGAGATTTATTTATGTAATCAGCTGCCTTATCATACTTCTCAGCAAGTGATAAAAACAAACCAGCATAGTAAAGTGATACAGCACTAGCCTGCTTTCTTTCTTCTTTCAGTTTTGATTCTAAATTGTACAAATTTTCTTTTTCTAATGTATTAATAAACTTGTAACAGTAAATGATGGCTATTAAGACTCCAAGTTGTAAATTTTTATCTGATTGTATTGGGGTGAGATCATTAATTGCATTTTGAACTTGTCCTTCAAGTGCATTAGCAACACCATAATAAAATACAAAATCCATTGTATCAGCATACTGTGATAAGGCTTTCTTTACAATTTTTTTTACTTTTCCAAAACATTTTTCTCGTAGATAGTATTGAATATTGCAGCGGTACCATATAAGATCCATTATTAGGCGTAGTGTGAGCTCTAATCCAATTCAAGCTTAACCATAAGGTCTTTATAATTATTTATATTATCATTGTAGTACTTTGCCAAAAAGTGACATTTACATGTTACTTCTAAATTGTTTTCTAAAGCATAGTCAAATGCATACTGTAAAAATATTTTTTTATATTAATAAGGTTAAAAAAATATATACTTGGCAACTTCTTGTTTATTTTCTCTTTAATTACATAATATAATAACTTTTAATAATATAATTTTATTTACTAATTGGTTAAATAAAAAGAAACCTTAAAATTATTTAAGGATTGTATATTTTGTATGTCTTGTTTTCTTTACCTTGCAAATCAACTTGTTATAAAACATGGTATTTTAAAAACATTAACAAAGTTTGTTGCTTATTTAAGACTGACCTTTCCCAATATCTTTCCAACACCTTTTCCTTGAAATTCCACAGGTACGTTAGTATGAAGTAAAGTGATTGTTTTTCCTGTTTTCTCATAATCTATTGTGGCTTCTGCTATAACGATAAATATATTTAAGAAAAGGCAATAAAAGAAACACTCGCAATTAACATCGATAAATTTGTTTTTGTTGATTTGTTTGGTTAACTAAAATAAAGATTATTAAAAAACAAAAATGTACCGCTTCGAAGGGACACTACAAACTGTTGCTTAGCAACATTATTGACTACCCTTAAAGCTTCAGTAGAAAATGATCTAAGACGGGTTAACATTCCAACTAAACTTTAAGGAAACTTTAAAGAATCAAAAATAATAAGCAATTTAAAATGCCCCTAAATGTGACAAATTATGATGTTACATGGAGAACATATAATAACCTTTGTTTGACCATGTCACGTCAATTGTCAATGTCATCAGAGAACTTGCATGTAAAGTTAAATAATTATGTTATAATAATATACGAATGTACAGTTTTAGAAAAATTGTTGGATATTATTGTTTGTGCATCGTTATGTTTATGCCCAACCATTACTAAATGTCGTAAAAATAAGAAATTATGAAAATTTTATTTTTAATTAATATTTATTGTTGTTTATTATCATGCGCGCATACTAATAAACAACACTTTATTTTGTGGTAGTACACTGTTAACCCGGCGGCTTTCACAGCTTTGTCGTCGGAAGAAGCCCTTCCCAAGCGGACGGCTTGTGGAGAAACAATGTAGTAGGTGCACGACGACGACACGGTGACAACGTCCAGCTCGCTGCAAATCTGTTATGGCAAGATGAACAATATGACTAACTTGGGACATGACGCGGTCCAAGGGCCCCTCGGAAAAAGGTACAAACCTCGGCTTGAATCGCAATCGATAGAAGTAATCAACGCATGATTATGTATTGCTTACTCCTATCGAGTCTTCATTCTCCAATCGATTCATCTTCGAAATTCTGCGTGGTAAGAGCCAATTAAAAGAATAAGAATTCTTTGTAATAAAATGTATAATAATTTCGTAATTTTTTATGTTTAAACGACAATGTAACTGATTTATTGAGAATTGGTCCATCAAAGACTTTTTCGCGCAATCTACCTACATTATTTATTACTTTATGAGTTTGAGTTTAAAAAAGTAATGAGAACGACATATAGACTCTAGTAAGGAAATAAAAAAGTGCTGACATGCAAAACCAATTGTTATCGTAAATAAAAAAAAAATTGGCAGCTTTTAAAATTAATTTAAAACACATTTATATCTTTTTGTGGGGAAGATCCTAGGAGCTAAACTTTATGCTTTCTATATTATTTAGGTGGTACGCGTTGCTTCGTCTTTTTAATTTTTTTTTTTGTGTAAAGAAGTAACTTATATTACTCTCCGGCCTAAATTATATAAATGTTCTGAAAACTTGTACTAATCCAGGGCTGTTTTGCTGCGATGGGCCCAGATGTATACGGCGGATGTGGCAGTTTAACAGTTATCAGTCCGTGCACATGGACGTAAGTGCGGATCACTTTCAGACTAGAGATCACTTTTGACAGTGGAAGTCCATCCTTCTGTAACGAGGTGCACGCCAAGCTGAGTCTTAGCCGCTACCCTGTTCGAAATATATTTCCCACTTATATTAAGAACAGCGTTCGGCGATAACCGACAGGGTATTCATCTGCATACGAGGTCTGACGGAAAGTTATTTAACATCGCTTTCATAAAATCTAAGAGAAATCGCGAGGACCTTTTCATCGATAGTCTTCTCTTTGCTCATGACGCAGCCTTTGTGGCAAATTCCGCGGTGGAACTTCAGTCTATAGTGGACAGGTTTTCTCAAACATACTCTCTGTTTGCCATGTCTATTAACCCTAAAAAGAAAGTTATGCTCGTACAAGGCACATTCAATGATTTTGCTTGATGGCACGTTGTTGAAGGTGGTAAACGAGTTTTTTACAAAAATTTAACAAAGAGTCTTCCAGGCTTCCATTTTAAGCATACTTGTACGGAGTTGAAACCTGGACATCGTATACAAAACAAGAACGTCGTTTAAAAACTTTCTTTATACGTTGCCTCCGTACGATCTTGAGTATATCATGTCACGACAGTGTGATAAACGAGAGGGTTCTTGAAATTGCACAGCTGCCTAGTTTATTCGCGCTTCTCAAAAGGAGACGCTTGCATTGGCTGGGGCACGTGAACAGGATTGAGTCGTTCCGATTACTACCACGTGTTCTTTTTGATGCGATAGCAAATGTAAAAAAAGATGTTGGGAGGTCATTGCTTCGCTATAAAGAGTGCGTCAATAATAAGAGGCTTGCGATGGAAAGGCACGGATAAGGCAAACGTATTGCATATTATCGCAAAATAAGTGACGAACCCTGGAACGGAGTTCTCGCTGACAAGAGACAGAAAAAAACCATAGCGACTCTTCACCTGTCACAGCAAATCTCGCTTGTCAATCCTGTTATAGACGTTGTCTCTCTCGCACCGGTTTATTTAGCCACCAAAGACGTTGTCTCACAGACAATACACCAATAATCGTCTGCAATAGACACAAAGGCAGTATATATGCTGGGCACAGCCTCCTCTGTATCATAGTGTATTATGGCATAGACCGCAACGCGGTCCTTGTGCAGAATGACGGACTTCACATAATTAAGGAATATTTTTTTAATAATTTCTTAAATATGCAGGTCCAGATCCTGAGAACGATGTTTACCTACACCGTTGAGTACGTGGTAAATCAGCGCTAAAATCCTTAATTACAAATGAACAAATTCATTAGTGCTGACTTTGGAGTTACCTTTCAGGGTATTCGATATATCGGATTTATTTTGATTGGCTAGTTTATGAAATATTCCTAATTACGTAGTACGAGCGCCTTGAAATCGAAAGAAATCGAGTTTTATAATTAAGTTAAAAACTTTTGTGGTGCAGTCTTATTTTTATCTTTTTCATTCTTTTCACTTTTATTACTGAGAGAAACCTGAGATGAGTTAAAATAAATACACAGTTAACAGTTTTGTACAGTAACACCATTGTTGCCTAGAGGCAGAAAAAAATTGTCTGATTGTTAATGAGGTTTTTTTATAGGATACTATACTTGTTTAATTATTGTATAACACTTTTTTTAACAACTTGTATTGGTGATTAAAAAAGTAATAGTTTGACATTTACGATTTTAACGTAATCGATGAATGTTTTCTATAATACTGTACTTTTTTCTGCAAGTATAAATATCTAGAATTGATCTTGATGACTTTAAAATATTATTTAATTGATATCTGTGTATCAAAGGTGTTGTTATTTAACTCCACTACACCTCGAATAAAAGTATATACAATAACATTTTTACATTTTTTTTTCTACTTTTAATTATTCACAAAACTGTTACCAAATTTTATAGCATGTTTCTTGTAAATTTTGAATAGATAAAGAACACATTCTTTGTAACAATATATTAAATTATTTTACCTCTATAGGTGTGCAATAAGTTTTTTTAATTCGTCTAAATCAACCCATTTAAAACCTTATCTATGTGTCTCCCATGAAGTTCCACCAACTATTATATAATAGAATAGTATACTTAACAAAAATTTAAAAAACTCTTTACTAATGCCTCGAATGAAAAAATTAAAACTCAATTTAAGACATTAAAATTGGTCTAAAACCTTTCGGTTCTTTTACTATCTCTAGTAAGAGTATTAATAAACAATAACGCGTCACAACATGGCTAATAGTATGTTTCCTGCACTGTTTGTTTTTTACGTCTTCACCGCTAAAAAATCGCATAAAATCAGATTATCCATTGGCTACGGTCACTAACCTTGACCGCAAGCCTCGAAGAGCGCATCAAATCGATTGATGAAAATTATGTTCATGCAGGTAGAGATCGCTTAAAATAAAGTTGATCTTTGTATCATATTAACTGATCATATTAACCTCCAAATAATGTAAAATAATTTGTATATTAAATTATACCTTTAATACACTAATAAATATAATATATGGTGAGTAGAGAGGAGTGTGTTATTTTGATTTGATAAATAATATTGTTACTTTTCGTTTTAGCGTTTTTTTTTATTTGAAATGGTTTTATTCCTACTGTATTAGTATTTCTTTTGGTTTCATCTTGACTTTCGTGGGGAAAGACCCCATCACTGCTGGTTATTAGCATCATGTTACGGTTGTAAAGGCAATATTTCTTTAAAGTACTGGGCCTATAGATATATTATTTTATAACCCAGGGTGTAGAGTATGTTGAGTGAATAGTTTTTATTTATAATGGATTAGGCTGATTAACGAGCAAGCGGTTCACCTGATGGTAAGTGATCGCCCCTGCCCATGGACATTTGCAGCATTACAAAACTCGCAAGTGCGTTGCCAGTCTTTAAGAGGTTGAAGTTATGAAAGGAGGGAGGAGAGAAAAGTGAAATTTGGAACAACATGGGAACTTGTTTAATTTTTCTGAATGAACGTGTTAAATCTGTGAAAATACGAATTAATAAAATTTATTTTAAAAGTTTTTATTTTTATTTGAAGTTCAATAGTAAACCGCGAGCTATCTTAATAAAGTATTTCAGCTTCAAAATATACAGTTTAGTTTCAAATAAAAGATCACAAAGACGTTATGTGGTTTTTCATTCGCGTAACCAGTTTCGCATATTGAATAGATATGTTTAATCGTTACAATAATATGTGGTAAGGATTACAAATGAATCACTTTTATTGGTCGTAATATCGTTTGTTCATAACATAAGTGTTGTATAATTTTAACAGGTTGTTTATTTTGTTGCACATGCACTAGTTTGGGAGGTCACGCTGCAGATCCGTTGCTACCCCAACGGTTAAGCCGCGTGTGACGTGGGCACAGCCGTTGTAAGTTGTAGCGTGAATGGGGCATCGGCAAACAGCTGGCCAGTCGAACAAGCGCCCGCGCAGGCCAGTCGCGTTTCCGACGCTGCGCGCGTTTCGCGCCTTTTTGTTTATGGAGCTCTGTGAATCGAAGTTTTTTATTAGATTATGGAGAGAATTTATGTGTTGTCATACCAACGATAATAAAATATTTTTAGATAAAGAGAATCCTAAGATATTTTTATCCTTGATTTTATTTTATTTATTTAGGCGTCATTATCAGCTTTAGTGAAATACGAAAGGGCTAGGTTACATTTATAGTACGTAAGTAAGATAAGATTTTTTAATTTAATTTTTGTTTTCGCTGCAGATTATAATTTTTACATTAAATCGCAAACACTGGTTTGGAAGTTTGATGACGGTAAACAGTGAGAATCTCGCTTTGTTTTCCTTGCTTATAAATAAATGTATATTTGCATACTTGTGAACAGTGTTGTTTTAAAATATGTTGCTTTACCGTCTGAGGTCAATCCGATCCCATGATTGAGTAGAAAGAATGATGTTGGAAGGAACAAGACATTGCGTAACAATCGATTCTCTTTAAATTCCTCAGCTTCTTTTACAATTTTTTGTGTTTCAAGTCGGCGAAGGCGTCGGCGGTAATTTAGATTCAAACACCGAGTGGTATCAATATGATGAAAAAATGTGCTCAAAGTTTAAATTATCTGGTGTTGAAATGCAACTGAGGGAAACAGATGTGACATTGTTTGATATTTAGTGCAAGTGGGGGCGGGCTTATGGGGCAATGTGTGTCCCGGGACGATCCGGGCGCGTACGCCTTTTCCCGGCACTATGATGCCGAGAGTTTGGCTAGCAGCGTGAGCGGATATGCTAGAAGAGTGAGTAGAAAATAGCATATTTTCAGAACGATATAAGCAAGAGTATGGACTCGTGTCTATAATAAGGATGGCAAATCACTTGAAACTCTATTTGTATTACAAAGGAATGCCGCTGATTGATAGCTTAATTGTCATTTGTGCTAAAAAAAATTGTAAAGACATGAAAGAGGATAGCTAAACCATTCTCTTGTTTGGATAAAAAACGAACACGACCTGAAGGGAATGGGCAATAATCTTCTCGGATGTCAGAGGTTCTCCCAGATCACTCTTGTGTCTTTTTTTGCGTAGCTTTTAGGCAAGTTTCAGACAGGTTTTTGTTATTGAGCGATGTTAGTATCTCGATATTATCATTGCCTTTTTTCTAAGTCCTTGAAAAGCGAGACCTGTATTTTATCTGTTCACTAGGTGTTTTTCAGTTTTCAGACTTGACGCTTGCTATGGTTGTTAAATTAATGTTTATGATTTTTTTTAGGAACGAGTGTCAGAATATTAGCAATATTTAAGCGAATTAATTAACGTACGTTCGTACATAGAATAAAATTTATATTTTAAATAAAAAAAGGTAATAGACGGTTTATATGCTATAGTTGCATCAGTATAATAGTGTATGATGTAATATATGAGTATGAAAGTAGTTACATAATGATAAGATTTAAAACCTTTTCTGAAATTAACTCCTTAAAAAGTATTAAAGTTTACTTACACTGAATACAAATACGGTGATATTGAGGCAAGAATATAAACTTTATTGTAAAGATCCAACAATTGAAAGTGTTTTTTTTTTTTTAATAAATCGACGCAAAAATAACAATTATGGTCAACAGATGATATTGAAATTATTATCTAATGGCAGAATGTAAAATCGACTAGCGGATTGCAGTAAAATAGAAAGAAAATGAAATCGGTGTAACAAGAAATCTAAATGACATGTCCAACGGCAATCTGGAAAAAGTGGTGTCTCAGCGGATGAGGTTAATTAAAGCTTGTCTCTGAACATCCTGTATTACTTTTACTGATGATGAATGACAAATCAGATTACGGATAGAGCCGAAACCGAGGGAAATTTTCACTGATAAAATAGAATAAAAAGGTCGTAGTTTATGCCAAAAAGAGAACAAAAAAACTGAAAAATACTACAGTAGATGAAGATAAATATTCAGTCTGGTAATTACATCTAACGTAGCTATTAAAATCGATAAGATTAATTGCGAACGTCAATCTACTAAAAAGATGGAAAAAGGAAACATATAGATTATAACGGATACCAATTAAGTGAAATGATTGGATGACAAAAATTGTTTATTTTAATCAACCATTTAATATATATTTTTTTGTAGACCAGACGGTAATATTCGCTTTATTAACTTTGAATCACATATAGAAAACGATAATTTAAAATTATTTTAAAAATATAAATTGTCAACTTAAGCAATTTATACAAATTAAACAAATTTTATAAGTAAACATATTATTTAAAGATGTAACTTAAAATCTCAATACCTAAATATTAAAATTTTTGGATCGGTCCATGAATAAACAGCTAACAAATTTTGTAATACCAACATGTTACAATACGGATTCTAAATAAAAAAGAAATATAATTAATATTTTGCACACCTAGTTGAAGCTACGGTGATGTTAGTAGTCGATAAATGGCTAAACCTATCAATAAACAACCTATTATTCAAATGCCAAGGTTAGCGCTTAGATAGAAAACTTTCAAAGTCTGTGGAATGCCTAAATGTCATTTTGTTTCAGTTTATATTGGGTGTTTAAGGTTCATATTTCAGTGCGCTGTTTCCACTTAGTATACCATGGGTGCAGAGATGAATCGCTTTAATGAAAAATGTTAAGACTGTCTCCTTACTTCTGCTGGACGTGGAAACCGGTATCCTTTCGAAGATTCTCAATACAACTGTAACCCACCGAGGTTGTATAGGTGACAACCAGTGGCGGTACTACCATACAAGTCCAAACTTGCCCTAATTAGGAGTAAAATTTATAAATATTAATTAGCACAATTCCCGCAACGTTCAAATTTAAAAATAAATTATTAGGGAATCATGTGCTAATTAAGTTTTATGCATTTTATTGTTAGGTAGGGCAAGCCAGGCTTTTGGGCTTGTATGGCAGTACCGCCTTTGGTGACAACTAGTGGCAATAATCACTAAACACTATTTGTATACTTTGTTCGATTTTTTCGTGAAGGCTGCTTCGGTTGGCACTGCATTACCAGTGTTGCCAACAATTCTACCGTCAAGCAGTTGTATGTAAGCGCTACTGAGTTCCTATTCGAAGAGTTATGTTGCATGATTGTTGCGCGCATAGATATAACATCTTATAACGTAGGGTCAGGTAGGTTCTGCCCGGCACACATGTTGTGGACAGGTGTCTTGCTTAAAAACAGGTGCACGACTTTTTAGTCACCGTACCTCCTAAAAAAAACCAAAAGACACACTTTTGTTACCGTCTCATATAACAAAATTTAATCGCTCAATTGACTTCCAACGTAATTTTAAGCAAGATATCATCAACTCGAGAAATTAATCAATTTCAAAGGCGCGCAACGCGTGACTCGCCGTGAATGGAATCTGTTCCAGCTTTAAAATACGATTGTTATACAATCGAGCTTTTTCGGACCGACAACAAACACAATCGATCGCTGTTTCTAACACCACGACAATTGTTGCCCGAACACAATGAGGTCAGTGAACCGATCGTCTCCCTCCTCCGAGAGAGCAACACAAATTTACATTCACACAATACGAAGGGATGTTGTTCTCGTTACGATTTCACTTGCGCGAGCACTTGTGATTGCTTCGTAACAACAATTGAACGTTAACATGCAGTAATCTGGTGTGCGATGATGGATGAATTGTTTGATGTTTGCAAGAACATTAAAAAGGAACAAGATAAATTATGCTTAGGAGATTGTGATTACGGATATGTACGCAAAGTTTCGATATTCAACATTTCGTCAGCTTTATAATATATTGCCGTTAAGTTGTAAATGAAAAATTAAATAAAACTATGATGACTGCAATTCATATATTGTGTTGCCAGTTAATCTGCCGCCGAGCAGCGCCCAGCAGGTATTGTATGGCACAGAGTTTTTTAGTGTTATAAGGGCAGACGTGTCGCTTGCTTTGAGGCCTCGAGTCGCTCCTTATAGTGATATTTAAAATATTAAACACGAGAGAGTTTTGAAACGGATCACATAAAACACACGATACAAATGTGTAAGAAACATATTTGACGTAAAATTTATGCCAAAAGTCGCCAACACAAGTCTATGTATACTTATTTAAATGTAAATCTCTGATTTATGACTGTATATAGATTTTTTTTAAATATTTCAGTGCACAACCACGATTACAAACATTTATAATCGTACTATTAATATTTCTATACTACAAGAAGACGACGACAAAAATTACTCATCAGTTTCAATTTACCAACTAAACGCATCCAGTGTAAAATTGTATATGTAGCAGCGATAAATTCATCGTTTTGTATGGCACAAACCATCTTTGTAATCAATTTAATAATGTTTTTATACTTGTAGATTATAAAACGGACGGTGGTATACTATATAATATATAGTATATATAAGAATGATATAAGAACGACGTTATTAAGTGAAAGTAAAGACTACGATTGTGATTTCATTATGTGATAACGTTTACAATTTTGGGTGGAGATTAATGATTTTTAAAATTATTTAAAAATATTATTTTGAAAATCTAAAAGTATTTAGAAGTAATCAATAGCTATTTTGTTTATACATGTGTTGTTTTCCAGATTTTTTTTTTCAAGAAACATTTATATGCTTGTAAAACTTAATTATTTTTTCTCAATAGAAAAGACAGATTTCAACAAATTGGCTCGTTGCTGATGCTGCGTTCGGAATGTTTAAAATGTAAAAAGTAAGTTCTTGCAATAGTTTTATTAAAAATGTTTCTTTTATATCTTTATATATAGAAGAAAGTCGTGTTAGTTAAAACTATTTATAACTCAAGAACGGCTGAACCGATTTGGCTGAAAATTGGTGGGGAGGTAGCTTAGAACCAGGAAACGGACATAGAATACTTTTTAATAATCAAGTCAATATAAAACGTGGTATAACAAAAACACCAAATCTTCTTATCTTATCTGGACTGACGTTGATGCTTTTAGCCTATGCGGCTCTATAAAGCTTCATCGGATCGCAACAACAAAATGCAAATGACAGCTAAACGTAAATTTGACAGTTATAAATTTTGTCAGAAATCAATAATCATCTTATTTATTGCCTCTAAGGCGGAACAAAGTTCGTCGGGTCAGCTACTATGATTATAAACATGTGTTTTCCTATTCCAACGTAGTTACTAAATTTAACTATCAATTAATTAGTAATTGATAAAATCTTTTCATCAGCAGATATTTAAGATTATTAAAATTTTAAATATTAAACTAGCAAGAGAGAGGCAAACCTCAAACTTGTATTCAACTTTGATCGCTGACTTGTTTTCCATTCTTTGATACAATTAATTGGCGTCTTTAACCAAAGGAGTCAAGTTAAAGTCAAGTTGTCTTAACTCCTGTCCCGGCGAGAACGCGTCAGAAGCGTCTATTCTTTCCGACGCAGATATCGAAGTTCCTGCGGGCGCTCTTACTAGCCTCGGGCTTTCCCGTTCGAGTTGGCAAACGGTTAACTTAAATAACTCGAAACTACCACCGCCAAGCCCAAGTGGAGGAACTTGCAAGCGTGCATTTTAAGTTGGCGTAATTTTCTCGAGCCTCCGTTGCTGACTCGCTTTAGACGAAGTTACGCCTTCTCGCTAAGTTCGATCCGATGTTCAAGTTACTTATTTATCTTGTATCATGCTATTTCAAAATCGGTTCTTATCTTTCTAGTCAAACTTTCTTTATGCAGTAGAAGGCAAACGAGCAACCGGTGCACCAGATGCTAAGCAATCGCCGCTGTCCATGGAAATTTCCAACGCGGAATTTGACATTGCGTTTCTAACCTTTGTGGTGGGAATAATTGGGATAAGAAAGGAGAGGGGAGGGGAGAAAGGCTGACAGTCCATCAGCCGCCTCACTGACGCACTTCACTAACCTCCCACTTTGCTCCGATTTTCGGAAAAGTGAAGGTATTTGTAATGGCATCAATAAATAATGTTCTCGTGGTTGAATGTTGGTTACTCCAGTTAATAGCTAAGAGATTATTGGACTAGGTTGTATTCATTTTTCTCGAGCTGTCATAATCTCAGACTATTCATATATTCGACACGATCTAGTTAACTGTAAAGACGAGAGAGTAATATTATATAAGTTTTGTAATAATGATAGCTTTTTGCCCATTCGATGTCGTCCGATGTTTTCTTCCTATTTGATAGACGGTCCAGCGACCCAAACACAAAGTCGTTTTCCCACAGGATTTGACCCGAAAACGACAATTTACAAAGCTCCTGCGATCTGCCCTAATAAATTATTTAGCAACACAGTATGACCGTTAAATAGATATAGATTTAAACAAAGCATTTAGTTATAATGAAGATTGAATAGGACTTCAAACAAATCTAGCATACATTTCTTACGTGGTAAGTGAACGTTCGATTTCCAAGATATTTATAGAACCAACTTTGTGGGTAAACTGTTGACAGTAAATAAAAATCTATAATCGCTTGTTAAATGGCGATGTCTTGATTAGGATAAATTGAGTAACTCGCCGAAATCTGTGATTAAATGGCGCGTGGACACGAGGTAAGCCGCTTAGCAAATTTGATTGGCTTATGAATCATTCGCATGCTGCTCAGTAACTTCGGTTTACTCTAGTCGGGAAGCAGGAATTGGCATTCCTGCTTCCCGACTAGAGTAAATCCGAAATGATGCCACATAATTTGATGAAACCTTTGGCGCGATTGCTAAAATAATGGCGTTGGCTGATTCGATTCGACTAAATTAATAAGACTCTATATATATATATCTTTATAGAATAAAGTTGATTATAATTATGACATTTTAGATAAGTTTGCACTACATCGTTGACGGTTAGTTTGGATTTGTCGATGTATTAAAAGCAAGAATTTGTATTTCAATTTCCAATATCTATTCTTTCTCCGTGGTATATCTCCTACGTGATCTGATTGAAACTTTCACTATTTTCTATTCATACTTCGCGGCGTATCTCTTGAATTCGTCTCGGAGTTATAACACCGCGATTTATATTCGTGGGCAATGATACTGATTCTTATTCAGGACTCGTACTTGATCAGATATAATATTACATATATGACAAGTACTAGCGCCTGCAAATGTTAATGCTCACAGGATTTGTAAATTGAATAAAATATACATGTGTAGATAATGGCAGATATAGTAATATATTATCTATTCCACTAGAGGTAGGTACACTAGTGGTCAAAAGTTTAAGACCACTATAAAAAAGAAAGAAGACAACTAAAAGTCAACATATTTAAAATTTGTTTTAAATATGTTGACTTTTAATTTATGAAAAACAGGTTTTATTTTTATGTTCTAAAGAAAACAGACACAAGGGAGTTTATACAGATTTTTCATCTAAATATCCTCCTTTGCATTTCATGGCCTGTACTACCAATCTTGGCGTGCGAGCAATTAATTTATTTATAGTCTCTTGCGAGTTTCTCGTCTACTTCGTTTCGTGCTTTGGATCATTATCTTGTTGGAAAATAAATCATTGGCCGATTAACTTTAATCCGAAGGGAAGAGAATTTTTCTCCAAAATTACTTTATACTCTTCTTCTTTCATAATGCCTTTGAATTGGACCATATTTCTATAGCTTCCCATAGCCTGAAAAATAACCCCAGACAATAACAGATCCGCCACCATGGTGGACAATCGGGACTACACATTGTGGCGTCGTCTTTTCTTCAGCGGAACGTCGGACAAAAATTCTTCTTCTTGAACCGAATATTTCAATTATTTTTTAAATCTTCGTTCCAGTCTCGATGGGCCAGGGAACATTGCAACCGCTCTTTCTCTTCTTCTGCGGTTTTAGAAGAGGTTTTCGAACAGCGACGCGACCAAACAACTTGGCGTCTCGCAATTGTCTTTTCACTGTAGACACTGTCACAGATTTTGCTGTCCGAAATTTGTTGACTTAATAATATATGATGATATATGATAAAAAATGACGAATTTCTAGTGCTGTCAGGCGTCTATTTCACTTGCTGGTTACTACAATAAATTTGACTTAACTCGTGAAGCCGTAGTTCTTGTTCTCCCGGACAATCTCGATTACTGCCAGTTTGTTTGTATCACATGATATTGCGATGAACACAAGTCTACAATAACTTGAGTCGAGGTGCAATTTTACGTTCATGTTCAGATTTGCCTTTATTATGGAGAAACAACGATGGCAGATCGCGTTTCCAATTCTAATTTCGAAGTTTTTCCTATTTTAGAGACTTGATTGTAGGAATCACAAAAGCAGACATACTGCAGATATTCGTAGATAACCAAGAAAATACCGGGTTAAAATATATCTTAATTTTTTTAAAGAATTTAGAACGGTTGGCTTGTAAGTTAATGTAAAATAAAAGAAGTATCAGATGCGGTAATGAGG
>DWHO01000897.1:0-17344 GCA_018247575.1 Eurytides lysithous rurik
CCCCGCCACCCGCGCGCCCCTTGCTCTCACGGTTTTGGAGAAATCAAGTGTTGCTATTTGCAAAAAATTTTGGCCCAACCTATATATCGGGTTGCATAAGGGATGCTATCTGAAATTACGGCTTTTGATTTAACGATACTCGTTCATCAGGTGTCATATTTGCGATTTAGTAAGTGCAGTGTTATTAGTGTTTGTATGTTTAGTGTTTATGATTTAGGTAGGTAGTTATGATTTAGGTTATTAGTTAGTTTAGGTAGATTTAGGTAGTAATGTGTATCAAGTTCGGATAAACTGACTAAAGTATAGGTACAAAATAAAAACAATTATATGGAAATTAGTTTGAAAAACTTTCTTTTCTGACACTGTTTTTCATTTGACGTTACATTTGGACTTCAGTTAATTTAAAGCGATTCTGTTGGTAGTAAGTAGCCATTGTGACAGAGAACTGAATAAAGAAAGTGGATTTTTAACAGACGAATCAATCCATCAGTTTGATTCGAAACATTGTGAATGCTGATTAAATTTTATTGGCCCTAAATACCTTCGACCAAGACTTGTCTTGAAAGTAAAGTGAATTATTATTGAAAGCGAATTATTCGCGTACCGACCTCTATGGTTATTTTTATCAAAATAAACTACACCGCTTCGCTTATGGTTGAGGTTGTCTTAATTAAAGTCGTGAGTGCTGCCATTAAAGTTTTTTATGAGATCCCGCCATAAAGTTAATGAATTACACAAAAAACAAAAGGTTGTCGCTGCGAATTTTTTTTCCATACAACATTTCGCATTCCGAATCATGGATGAAACCGCCGTTCCCGTAGATCTATAATTCTATTGCATTTGAAGAAAATTCTGAAATCATATTAAATCAAAATATTTAAATCGGTTATTATAAGAACTTTTGAATTGGACGTTTTAATCGTCTTCTAAAGCATATCTAAAAATCTTAGAATGTGCCCGATTATTGTTAATAAAAATAATTAAAGCGATCATAATTTTGGTTAAAACGGACACCAAGGTGAAAATTTTTAAATTTTCCTGCCGCTAAATTTTATATTTTCTGTTTCAAAGGATCTTTAATGGAAAACGTAAAGGAGTCGAATATGTGTGCTGTTGCATCATACCTATGTGTCTAATGCTGCATGAGTTCGTAATATTATCACGTACAATGAAAATTTAAACCTAATCCGTTGGTGTTAAAGCCTAAAGCTGTTTATTCCAAACACCAGCGCGTCATTGGTACGAGGTCGAGTTGTGACTTTTTTATTCTCCCGAAGAGCTTTTTTATAAGTCTCGCGTAGTGGTTAATGGTTGGTACAGTAATTTGGGTACCGGGGGAGGGGCGGGGTAGAGCGGGAGGTAATTATAGGTCTACCTGTGTCATTGTCGGTGTTCCCTGGCCACTTCTAATTCTGGAACCGAAATTGAATTGAGAAAAAAAATCCGTATCGCCGTGGAAACGCGTCCAGTCGGTGATTTCGGTCGGTTTTATCCCGCATTAGGCTCAGAGCCGATTTCGAAATTATACTTCGATTGTAAAAAAGGCACTCCGCTTTGTGTGGTTACTTGATAATGAACGTGGCATAAATGCGGTTGTAAGAGACCTCGACATCCACGTCTCAGCCGATAACAATACTTTAAGATCAAACAGAATTCACTTTGGATTGTCAATTTACAACACTAACCGCGGTATTGGCTGACAAAAAATGTTCAATAAATATTTTCATAGTGTGATTAATTTTTTTTTGATAAAGTTATTGTGAAGAGAAGCCGATTCCTTAATTATGTATAGCCATTCTTAGTCTGTCATTTTCGTTTTTTGTAATTCTTGCTCGTATCTGTCTTATATTATGTCCGAATTTTAGTATACTTTCAATTGTTACTAAAATAACGTTCTTATTTCCTGTAGTTTTTTTTTTGTAAATTTGTAAATTAACATTGCGTACTAAAGTTGGTAGTTCGGAATGACTGAAGTCAAAGTTTCATCTATCACACGTTTCGGAGTTGCAATGTTGCAAATTACGATAAAGATATTTCGTTCGGTTGATGTCAGTAAATAAATAACTTAGCTTCAATGTGGTTTTGTAATTTTAGGGAAGAGGCACCATGTGAACAAACTTTTCCGCATCACGTCTTTCCCGACCGGCATCACGAAAAGGCGCGACTGTGCCCATTATTTTACGAAACGACCAAAATGATACACAAATTACGCGGCTAGGTATGTTAATAGGCTTCCAAAATCCGTTGCCATATAATTTGGTTTCATATCATTACGAGCGGAGCGGGCTGAGGGGATCCGGGCGGATAATGATGCGATGAAAAAACCCTATAATGATGACGAATGGCGCAGACTAGAAACTCGCAGAGTGTTTTTTTTTCTATATTTCTTGGGCGACTGATTCAATAATAATATGTTTTATTTATTCCACTTTTTGTCCTTTTCGTCATTACTTTAAAATACCCGAAATATGAAATGGCAAAAGACCTATTAACTTAATTATTATAATGTGATTAACTAACCGTATTAACTAACTTTGTTTTGCGCAAAACAAAATGATATAAGAACAAACAAGAAGCAGCAAGAGTTATCGAAACTTGTTCGTATAGGACCTATGACATTTTAAATTTATTGTTACGTAACTAATTTTTATATATAAAAAAAAAGGAAACAGACCTCATATAATAAATATATACACATATACATAATACATGAAAGTATACATAGAAGATACATTTCACCTGTTTGACTGTGACAATCGCTAGTGTATCGTCTTAGTTCAAGGTCTAATAATGATAGAATTTCTATATAATAAAACCTATATAAGATAAAAACAATTCTCAAAATCATTTGAAAATTGACGTAGATATCATGTAACATACGTCGTGTAAAAATTCAGATGGAATGAGAACTGCCTTCTTTTTTTTAATCGGTTAAAACGAAGGTCAATAAGTATGTTCCTGACACTTTGTTTCTTGGGTTGGATTCACTGAATTAGTAGATAAGAATAAGATTCAAATCTTAATTTAATAAGAAAGATGTTACCTAAAATAACTCAATCATAACGTCAATTTTTGAAGTAACTTTGCTGGTATATTCAAAATATTAAATACGTATAAATGCGTACGTTTTAAGTAAGCGATATTGCTAACGTCATGGGAAATCGGAACCATGTATGCTAAGGACAAACGCCTCAAGACGTCTCAGAGACGCACTTTCAACTTCTACGTGAGTTAATACTTGGCTTGGTGAGTGTTGAATTGTATGGTCAAGTTACTTCTTGACTCTCAACGCCAGTAATCTTTAGTAGGTGTTATTATAGAAATTTAGAAATACAATTAGTTTTTTATTTCTCAATTTATTGTTGGTTTATACCGTATTATGTATTACGGTAATTGTATATATTAATAAAGTTACTCAAATACATTGATAAATCTTTATGTTCAACAATTGATGGCACCTTTACAGAAAGTTTGTATGAAAGATCTGTTGTTTATTACACTGTGATTACGAAATTAAACCTCTCCGGTATATTTGTCTATCGTTAAAACCATTTTTTTGGTTTGTTTTTATAGTGTCATGGATGCGGATAACTGCGGACTTATCAGGTATACTTCATCCACGGACTTAGGTGTTAAGCACCTCTAAATGTCGCCTGTGTAAGCAAAACGGATGTCTCATCATCAAATTTTGGTATCATTAACAATCTCGTCTTGGATAAGCGAATTGTGCTTTATTTGCTCTAGTGGTCTTGGTAAGGTTGCTAAAAACTATAATACAAATACTAAACTAAATATGTAAACATATATCTACGCTCTAAGCGGCAAAAGATGGAGCTGTTTTTTAATATTAGCCGTCCAGAAAAAAAGCTGACTGAAATCGTTTATACCAGGAAATATAATGGGTATATAATTATTTGATAATTTCGGTATTATTTTGATAATTGGGACTGTAGGTCACCTTGTCTAGTGTCATTATCTTAATCAGATTTCATTATATGATTTGAATGTTGTAGAATTATTTTTATTTAGCATTCAAAAGTTGTTTCTTAAATTTTGTTGAGTTAACTTACAATTTATTTTACCGACATGCGAAAAATAATATCCATAGCTATGGCACAGGTTCAATAATATAATAAAAAATGATTTCATATAGCACTTTTTTGTTATAAAGGTACACCCTCTTTAGCTGTATGTAACAGAGTCGATATAACATAAGAAATGTAAGATAAATATAGCTGGATATTTTTTATGTGGTTATACATGTTTTTACAACTATTAGTTTTTATTGTATTAGAAAAATCGGCGTATGTATATTAATATATTGGTTTTCCTTATTGACTTGCTCGTTACCCTTGCTTTTAATGATTTCAAGAGTACGTATATTTTTTATGACAAAGCAAAAGTTATTTTATGGGATAGGATAGATTCGCATCTTTTGTAACGTTGACAAAGATTTTTTGCATTCAAATCGCTGTTAAGCAAAACACTGACTTTTATAGTCTTGAACTTGACCATTTAATCCACTGTGTTTAATAACCGTATGTCATGATGAACTGATTTTTCAATTAAGGAAGCGAAAGTTTATTTAAGCAACGCAAATTGCCAAAGTTTCATTTAAATATTAATTTATTTTTATGCTCTCTTGGCATCCGTTATTTAAATTACTCAAATTGTGCATTGAAATGTTATCGCAATGATACCGATACTGTAAATGCCCTATCGTGAGATAAAACACTCAGAATGGAGTAACGACAAAAGTGATCAATTCTTTTAGTAAGCAAACGCAGTAGCAGACATAGTTCTGCGGTACGGGTAGATATCTCAAGGACTACTGAACCGTTTAAGATTGAACATACTTCAGTTTTTAAGTCAAATAAGTGACCTGTGTGTTAATATAACTTTTATCATTCTGCTTGAGTCTATTTTTTTAACTAACACATAGATGCCGCTGGTTCGGTCCCTCAAAATTTTATCGCAGCATAGGTTTTGGTATGTGGTAGAGATCTTTTGTAGAGTTCGTCTGGGTTGGTGTTCGGGTTGACTGCTAGTTATTCTACCGCAATGCATTACCATGGTCTACTTGGAAATATACCATTATAAATCTTTGTTTGACGAGCACACCGCAGTAGGACTGCGGGCAAGTTTCCACTTATCCACTGCGGTCGCACTTTATTCCTGAAAAAAAAGAGCTATTTTGACAAGAGTATTTATAAAATACGTTTTCGTATCGAAAGTTTTAAGCTAAAAGCCATTACTTTTTGGTGGCTATAGCCTACGTAAATAATATGGTTTCCACAGATTCGGCAAAGGTATGCTAAGAATTTGGCTTATTCACCATATAATGTTATCTGTCGTCAAAGAGACAAGCACCTTGTGAATGTTTCCTAACCACGGTTTTGAAAATGGCGCTCTGCGTTTCTAAAACCCCCAGCAAAAGGGATTATTTTTTTAATTCGCCACACTACTTTTTGTACTTAAATAGTGCTGTGTGAAAATTATTCTTAACCGATGTTTTACTGTATACCACGCTAGAGTTAACCTACGTGAGAGCTTATGTTTCTTAATTATAGAATAGCATATTTTTAATATTTTTCAAATCGTTAATTGTATTGATTATATCAATTGCAATTACACGGACGATTTGTTACAACAAACACGTATCGAGGTTTTCGTTACGGCGTTTACGTAAACGTTTCGGATGTACGACGTCCGCGTCTATGGGAATAGGAACGTTGGAGCATCGCTGCCCAATCAATCATATAACGGTAACTCGGGTCGCCTGATTCTTTTACAGCCGAATTATCGATTTCGTTATAAATCGCATTTAAGGCGAAGACGAGACGAATTATAATATTAATAATTATTCAATAATATTATTAAATGTTTAATAATATTAATATATAATTTTATATATTACTACGCAGAGCCAACAGCATTCAATGGAGTATAAAAAAAGAGTTTATTTATGCATTAGTGACTTGCAAAAGCACTCTAGTCTTGTTCTTTACTCACGAGATATTATCTTGAGAATGTTTATCATTTATTATTGCCATATATTGATATATATTATCTATTTATGCGGTATGAGGCAAACGGACAAGCGGTTCACCTGGAGGCAAGCGGTCACCATCTCCCATGGACATTCGCATCTTCAAGAGATCTACCTGTTAGTCTATTGAACAAACTATTACTATTCTAAACCTGATTCAAATTCTTGCAAATACGCAAATATTCAAAGGCATGTGTGAAAAGCTTGATACATGCGTTTGAATATTATAATTAAGTAAACGTGTATTTTTTTTTAATGTAAAATAATTTAACGTATGTTATATCGTTATAACTGAAGTAAGTCGGAAAGTTATAAAAACTAACTTACCAGTTAAAACCACGTGAATGTCCGACTCTGAGGCCGGTTCAAAACTTATTTAATTAACTATCGCCGTCTTAAACGCGTCGGTCACATCAAACCCGAACTGTCGATTAGCGATTCGTTATCCCCGACGTATTACGACGAATCAATGGACCGGTGTGCCCAATCCTTGGTTTACAATAGTTTAATTGCCACAAATTACCCTTAATGCGTCCGTCGGTGTGGTGTTGACGAACTATCGGGCACTAGGCAGGTGGACGTAAGAGTTCCGAAATGTTCACGTCTATCTACGGTCGGAAATATGTCGTAATAAATCTTCAAATATAGACGATTCCAGAATCGCATGTGACATGCGGTTTAGTAAAATGTTTTTGTTTGATATCGTTGCATTAACATACTCGTACATTGCGTTAGTGATAACGCTTAATTTATTCATTTCGTATCTAAGTCCAACACAAAACGTAGGCGGCGGCGCTGTCAATCTAGTTTATCTATAGGAGTGAAATCAAATGAAGGAACGAAAAGTAGATTTTTTTCCGTTATAATCTCGTTGTTAACAATTTTTGTAAAGAAATGTCATTGTTTCTTTTTAATAAATCTTTTAGGAGCACGAAAAAAATTCTTTTAAATATTTACCTCTAAATCTTATAATTACATTTTCGTTTACCTTTTAGGGTAATTTTAATTTAATCGAATTGCTAAACTTATTCAGCTGAATGACATAAAATTTTGTGCTTGAATATGACATTATAACAAATACAATAAATTATAGGATGCAATAAAAGTCAGCTATTAAATATGATATGCTGCATATTATAGAAAAAAGAAATAAATTATTTTGATTTCATTTTACACAAGTAAGGATTACTTGACAAATGGTTGCATTTATGTTATATTTAGTATTGGCTGATACTGGACTTTATTGATCGACTGTTATTATTATTTTATGATCATGAAGTCATTTAATAATCTCAGATATGGTATGATTAGGTATTTTTAAAAGATTTTTGTAGAATATTTTTTTTCTTTTTTAATCTCTTAAATTTCAATTAATATTTTGTGTTCTGTATTCACATTTATCGCGCATGATCACCAATATATAAATCAGATATAATGAATACTACATGCTGAGAAGTTTGTCTTCTACTAGCTACGATTTGTTTCAATTTTTCATACATGAAAATGAATGAATACAATGGTACAGGCTGGGCGCATTTCCTAAGCCGAATGGTAAAATTTTAAGTAGTTGAAATATGATCCTAGCCACTTAAGATGGCCGTGTGTTAGCAGCGAGGCTGAATTCATTAATCCAGCCGGCTACCCTGTCAGCATTGACTGACAGACCAATTGACGTCACGCGTCGGAGATCGACCCTAAGTGGGCGATTGTGGCAAGATTAATTGTGTTGAACTGTACCGTTAACTGGTACCATCGCACAGAGTTCTAGTGTAAATTATTTTGTGAGTCAACGCCGTTGTAATTAACGCGGTGCTATTGATAAACATACAGAAATACTCACGCCTTTCTACCACTGGGGCAGATAGAGATTTATGATTTCGATTTTTTACGATACTCGCATTTCTCTTGGTTCATCTGCCATACGCTTACCTTGCATTCGTTATTTTGGATTTCCAGTGCTTTACGTGTTATTTTTGTTGACATACTGTTGTGGTCTTAGTTTCTTCGATAGACTAATTAATATTTATAGATTGGTTATTGGTATGTTTTTGTTAATTATTTCTCAACGCTACTTTGATTATTATGTGAACTTTAACATAGATGAATTTTACGCTAATTCTCTGCTAAAACGACCTGTGAAGTTATCGTATATTTTTGCTATGAGTTAAAAATGCGTTATGCGTTTTTGGTGTTAAAGTCAAAAATACCATAATTATTGCTATGGGAGATTTATAAATTAAAACTCAGAATTATCTTACATTTTTTTTCTACAACTACGTCTAAAACTACTTTATATTTTCGTTAAGATTACACGTGTTTAAAAGACAACTGTATATACTGCGACAATTCATTATAAATTTTTCCGATCTATAGAAAACCCGTCTTACTGTCTCTTTTACCACGTGTTCATCATCGTTTTTTATAACGCCTTAAAAGTCTTTAACTACACTAATAAGAATCCACTGCGACCATCCGCACGCTCGGAGGTGGCAGCGATTTAATTTGCCATTAATTACGCTATACCACTCAAGTAAAAACAAGTAACCGACCTATTACGTCTTATGTCAGTTACCTTATCTTGTTTTTGATGCATGTAATTATGCTTAATTGAAACTAGCTTTCCCCTTCAGCTTGGTTCGCGCTGCTCGATTTCTTCATTAATGTATATTCCAGTCGCGTTTGAAACCTTGTTTATTTTGAGTCAGCATAGTTACAATCATGCGTATGTGGGATGCGACCGCGTAAGGTGCAAACCTTTGATGGTGTTAAAATCACTGTTTATTTTAAAGCACTTCTAATACAGTTACGATGAAAACCACAAAGTAAACCAGGAATGTATTTGTGTAAGTATCATAGTATAAATATATGTGTTTTGCTTGTCGCGTTTCTTTTTATTTAAAAACGTGTTAGTGTCGTGTAATTCATTAGTGCTATCATTTAAATCCGAATGCTAATATTTATAGAAGAAATTTTGTAATATTTTTTTTTTTAAATAATAATAACTAATATTTTAAATTGAACAGAATATGAACCATTTAACTAAATGTTATTATAAAGATATTTTTACGAGAAATCTAAATATTGTAGAATACTTTTAAATCCTTGTGGGAACAATTGAGATTTTTGATCAACCATTTTTGTCTTTGAGAGCCTTGTTTAAAATTATTTAATTCTACAAGTAAGTCTAAGTATATAAACACTAAAGGTAATAAAACTTGTGAGAGGGCAGGTCTTTGCAGAGGTTTCGCCTGTTATCAATGTCTTGTCTCTAACACCAAGCAGTAATGTGTAAACACAATAGTGTTTTCACATTACACCAAGCTCAATAGTACTTTAGTTTGAAAGGCAATGTAGTTAACGAAAACTTTGAATAAGAAAACAAGCCATGTATTAACCTCTTGTACTCCAATTTGTTTTTAGTCAGCAATACTAAAGCAGTCGATTTAATTTTCTTAGTTTTAAGAGGAGGAATTGATATAAACTTACGGTTTCGTTGCATAAATAATTTGTTATTATTTAAAATAGTATTTGTTTTAGACAGTTATACGAATATTTATTATTATATATATACATATAAGAACATAATTAATGTCAAGAAAGTTCACGAGGAGCTGGGTTCATCATTTAAGGGGTTGAAGACAATCATCTAAATGACCAGTATCTACTGGTACTTACCAGTAGATACCAGTCATTTGGATGCTTTATATACCTATAAGATGATATATTATGATGATCTGTAAGATGATGACGTGAAAAACGAGGCAGTTTTGTACTAGTTAAGTTCGAGATGTTGTGAGCCATCGTATTGTTATGATAGAGCGTATCTTCAATAAGTATAACACTTATTAGTTTCGTTATTTGATTTCCTAAAAAAAATATCGATAAAACCGTATCAGTTTCCACAACTAACAAAAGAACGTCAATTTTTATGACAAGTTAACAGAATGGATTGTATAGATTAATAAGATGGATCCTAAATTGTATGACATAGTTTACTCACCAAAAAATAAATGCTTTATACCATTTTATACACTCATACCATAGGTTACGTGTCGGTTTGGCGTGCCGCGAATGTTTGCATTATAACAATACCTAAACTGTTTTAATGAGACAATTTGGATGAATGGCAGGATTCGCGGCTGTTTGTTAAATCGAGCACGTGTGACGGGGTTTTATATATGATGTAAACATTGTTTTTATTCATTGAATTGTACATAAGTCTATTTTAAATGCAACACTAAGGAATACGCGCCAATTCTGTGATGTGTTCAACGTTCGTGAGAATAACTATAAAAAAAAGATATCTTTATTTGGAAAAGAGAAAATTATAAAAGTTTAGTTTTAAAACCATTCCGATATATTCGGCACATGTCGAAGTATCAGTAAGTATCTATATTCAAGGCGCCGTTGGAATAGCCCTCTTGACTTCTAATATTTCATATCATCTGTATATGTTAGTTGTATCTGTATATAATAGTAATAATACAGCAGAAGCGCCGTGTTTAAATGGCAAACGGCTCTCCTGATGATAAGCGATCACCGCTGCCCAATGGACATTTGCAACATCAAAGGAATTGCAAATGCGTTGCCGGTCTTTAAGGTAATAATAAGCTCTCTTCTTGAAGGACCCCAAGTCATATCGGTCCGGAAATACCGCTGGCGACAACCCATTCCACAAGCTCGTAGTACGTGGCAGAAATTTCATGAAAAGCGCACGGTGGTGGATTATTAGCCATCTAGGTGGTATTGATGGTATCTGGTAGTTTGCCGTATAGTACGGTAGCAGAACTCAGTAGCCGGTATTAATTTGAACAATTCCTCTGAGCTCTCCCCGTGGTATATTTAACTGCCTAGCAACAATGTACTGGGTATAGAGATATGACCTCTTCAAACTCACGGTGACGAGCGCAGCGCAGCGTTGAGCGGATCAAACAAGCTTTGTATGGTGTTATGTGCAGGCGTCTCACGTATCACTAGGCTCGTGACGTGCGTCCCTCGTCATTTTTCCACCTAAAAAAACACACACACACACTGTGGAGCTTGTGAATGGGAAACACGCCGATATGCGGAGTCAATTCACACGTGACGGTTAAGTATGTGTAAAGTCGTCCGATGGCATTTGGATCGAACGCATTTAACAGTGTTTCGCTCGGGAGTCGCTCGATTTGCATTGGCGGGGCGGGCAACACGGCCGGCCGGCGGCCATTTTGCCGCGGGCGGTGACACCGCACGCGTGCCCGCCGACTCCCGCGCATAATTGCGTCCACATTGTTCGCGCCAAACGGCCGCCGCGTCGTCTATGATTTGTCGTTGATTGTTGTGACAGTTGTCGCTTTTGCTTCTCTTTACTCACGCGGCTATTTGACGTTTGAAATGAGTAGATTATTTGTTCATTTCAAAATCTGATTCGAATATCTTTTTATGTAAGAGAAATGTTATGGTCGACAAATTTGTAAATATTTCTGATATGTTTGATAGTTGTTTTATTCAGCTCAGACAAGTAATAACTCACATACAATCATACTAATTATAATTTTAATTTGATGATTACATAATTGTTTGTATTTGAGGTATTAAAATGTGTATGAGCTACAACGTTCTCACTGATAGCATCTTCATCTCGAAAAGGTGAGGTGAGATAGGTTTATTAATGCTATTACGTTTCGTTCAGTGAGTGAGATTTCAGAGGTAGTTTGAGGTCGTGACTTTTTAAAGCAAAAATTCCAGTTTTGTTCATAACAAGATAACTGCAATATTTCTGTGTTGTCCGTATGCGTGGTTGTCACTTTCATCAGGTGAATGCTCCATTGATTTTATGATTTGATTTAAACACGAAATTTGGTAAAATATATGAAATCACCCGTTTCATACAGTTGCTAAACTGTTAGCAGACAAGCAACAGTACCGGGTCGTGAATTCGATTCTTACCCGTAGCACTTATGCGATCTACGGATAATTGTTCTGGAACTGAAAGTTTATTTGTTCGAGATACGTAAATATGTGTACATATAACAACTTGTCGAAGCATAAGGACAGCGTTTTTTTCAAGTAAGAAACAAATATGTGTAAAAAAATTCTTGATATCAAATAAGTAATTAATCATGAAAAAAATGGAATGTTTGGAAAATGACTATTACATAGGATGGTATATAAGCAGCGAGCTATGATTCCTCAACTTCCACATGCAGACAATATATTCGAATGCATAGATGAAAACAAAATCAAAGTTATAGGCAAGTCAAAATATATCAGATTATATCATTATAAGTCAAGGTTAATTTGAATATTTAAATTTAGACATTTAGATCCTGTTTACGCGTTAGCTCTTAATAAAAGCTACTTTAATTGATAGTGGCCGAGTGATTAATTTATACATTAGCCCACCCCTACGATAAAATATTGAAAAACGTGGACCAAGGCGCGTCGATAACGCCATTGGGGGCAATAATCAAGTAGGTGATTATTGTGCTAATGGTCGATTTAGGCGCAATAGTTGAAAGGTAACTCGATGTTAACTATTTAATAATTATTATTATTATTACTATTATGGACGTACGATCAAGAAATCGTAATGTTAAAAAATTATCTTAAATTTGTGAGAGCCGTTATATTAGGTACTAAGACACCGTGTTAAATGACATTGGTATTTTCTACTCGTGTAACGATATTAAGGAAGAAAGGAAAAACAAATTTTAACAAATTAAAAAAAAAGATGTATGTGTTTTTAGAAGTGCAAGTGCATATATGATATACAGACGCATTTATAAACACGAAATATAAATAACACGAGTTCCAGTGCAGTTGAAATTTTAAATGAAATTTGGAATGAAAATGTTTATATGATCGTATTAATACATTCACTGCTGAAACACAACCGTTGTGTGAAAAAATGCCGAAAAATTGTGTTCGAAATAAATCGCGTCTCGCAGTGCGGTAAACACGTCTGTGTGTTTTCCTGATGGGTCGCCCGTGCGGGTCACGCATAATGTGTTTTGTCAAAAAAAATAGTAATTATGTAAAAAAAAATGCGTGCGGAAAATCGCATCGCTGTATTGAACGATTTTTTTGGTCAGCAGTGAATGTGTTAACATACATGGTACAATCGAGGATTAACACATGTTATAAGCATTTTTCTTCTTTTTTTCACTAGATGATTTATGATTATTTCGGTTTTACGACTTACTATCTGCAGGTATCAAAATTTAATATTGTTTGATTTTATTAAATCTACGTAATGTTTATCATAACTGGTTTGCAGCCATTTATAAGTTTTGATTTTTAATACAAAATTGTAGACTAGTCTGTACAGAGCAGTTGTGAAATGTTTAAGCTTGCAGTCTCTATGGTGAATTGGGCTTGTATCTTGTTTTATATAAACTGAAACGATTGTTTGGCGATAATGGAAATTTGTTTACATTAACTGCGGGGACACTATATATATTTTTTCGTTTTAATGTTAGTTAAAATTTCACGTGATATCTACACTACGCAAACCAAATCACTTAAAATACTTCCATCAATGAAACAAAACCGTCATTCGAATAAACGCGCCGAGAGAGAGAGCAAAAGTTGATTAGGCCGTTATTTATTTGGCCCGCATCATTACAACATTATTAATGAAAAATAAAAAGCCGCCCGCCGGCCCGACCTCCCGTGGCTCCTTAAGTTCACAATTTAAACTGCCCGCCAAAAATAATTTATCAGGCCACCGCATCGGCCGATTATTCACGCTTATGACAAATGGTGCTGAGCAGCCAGGGTCGGTGTATTTCACGGATTTGCGATTTGCAACATCGCATCGGCGACCACGCTCGCGTCGGATTGCGCGGACGACTCTCTTCTGCCGTGACTGCGTGTTCCTTTTTCCTCGTCACAGACGTAATTGATGATTCGATTAATGCCCACCTTGGGACGTTTAACGACGTTCACCCGGTGCAGAATTTTTATTTATCGTGTGATTATCTCAGAGGTCGTCGCGAAGTGCGAGCCTGTCGCCCGTGAGCTCGTGATTAAATGCGATTGTTCGACGCTTTATTATCGCCACGCAATGTAGGTTTGACAAATGATGAAGGATAACCGCTGCATCATTGAGCTCGCAGGGATATATTTGTATTAAAAATGCAGTCGGATCCGGTCTGATATCGCGTTTACAGTTTGCCACGTTAGCTTTCGACTGTATCTTATCTCTTATCTTATCTGGACGTTGATGCTTTTAGCCTTTGTGGCTTTATAAAGCTTCATCGTATCGCTGAATCCGTAAAAATGCTAGTTTCCACGAATTGGATAAATTTTCAAGAATTGGATTTTCGACTGTATTGAATTACAGATAGTAGTTATCATAACAAATAAAAACAAAACGCTTCGCTTCTTCGCTTCTGTCATTAAAGTCGTGCTCCTTGTGGTGCCTACTGTTTAGTGAGTCTACCGCCAAGATGTGTTTTACATTCATTGGCTATGTTCCAATGTGAAGTGCAGTGTTTTGAGATGACTAGACCTAGAGTTACAACGTTTTGTTGTTTCATACCGCATGTGTGTCAAGAAACAAGCGTGTTGCTTACCACGCACGTCTCAAGGTTTAGTAAGAACTTATTTACTCAAATGTCTTCGCATGAGCGAAAATTTTTCTAATACTTTCAATGTCACGCAAATCACCTTCACTACCTACGTACCTATTTCACCTTTCAAACGGATTGGTAGGATTTAGTTATTGTCAGAGAAATTAAATGCTGGCTCATGTAAGAAAATTTGTCAGTTATTTTTTTTCACAATTGCATTGTTACAGTTAATGTTAATAGGATTTTTTACGTTTTTTTATAAATAGCGTAAGTTATTTTTGGTGTATGTTTTGTCAAATATATATATATATATATATGGCTTACGGAACATACGAGTTTCAACCTGCGGATATAAATAATATTGCAGAATTAGAATATATTTAAATTATTTACTACTTATAAAATAACATTAATTACATTTTTAATTTTATAGACGTCATTTGATATCCTGTAGCTTGTGGAGATTTTTATTGCTAATTTACGACCATTTAGTTTTAATGATAGTATATATTGTCGGCGGTAATTTTATTGGCCATTAAAAATATTTTGTAAGTCCTGGGTTCGATAAAAAATTGCGAATTCCTGCACAGTAACAAGTTCAGTAACTCCATAATAACTACTTTAATATTAACTAAGAAAAGAGGAACTAAAATATGTTTCTACTTCTCTTCTCGTTTATTATTAATGACTTTGCTCGTATATCAGGATTAAAGATACTTATCTGTTTATCTATCAACAACTAAATCTTCTATATATAATATGTCGTTAAACAAATCGAGCTTTTATGTATGAGACTTATTGGAGTTTTTGAACAACTTGAAATATAAATTATAAGTTGATAAAGTTAAATCGTTAGAAGGGATAAAATCGTAATAACTTATATTTGTAATAAAACGTCCACACTCGAATGAATTGCGAACAATTGATTCATTTTTAAATATAAATCATAATGCGGTAGAGCTGGAAATCGATTTTATCCCACATTTGTATTAATTATATATATAAAATTAAAACATTGAAATATTTAAGATGCTTTTAGTGGACAGAGTAATTATAATTTGTAACGTTAACCGGTAAATAAGTAGTCAAATAACATTGATAGGGTTGAACGACTAAATTAGATTACATAAATGAAAAAGATAAAACAGATAAAGGAATACGAAGATCTACTTCTTATCTCATCCTTACACAAGACTGGCTGAACATGATTTGTGTTCATTCTCTAGACCTTAATAACAGGTCCTTTTTACTTGGACGTTGTTGATGACGTACTGTTAGATAAAATATCGGTATTGCCCAGTACTATATAAAGATCCACTTAAGTAGCCAAATTCGCGAGCTATGATTCATTCATTATGCAACTCGCCTTCGAATAATTTATTTTTAAATTTGAGCGTTGAGGGAATTATGTGCTAATTAAGATTTATAAATTTTACTCCTTAGTAGGGCTAGCTGGGCTTTTGGGCTTGTATGGTAGTACCACTGCCATTTATAGCCTATTGCGCCTACAATGTTTATATACCATTTATATGAATATGTTAATTGCTTACGTTTATACTATTAATGTAAAAAACGTGATTTGTCAAATTACGAATGTCACCGACAAAAATACTATATTACTCAATTAATAAAGTGGTATACGCTTTGAAAAAATCGACCAAAGGAGCTCTGTTTAATGTTGGGTCATACATAACGTTCTCTTCCAGTTGCATCTATCAATTTCAATAGCTTCTGAAAGTGGATTAAAACCGATCCGCGCGATCGAATCGTTACATTACTGGAGGCGCCCAAGATAGGTGCCGTTTACCCTTTGTACGCGAGAAATGAGCTCCATCAGGGCACGGGCGAGTGCAGCACAATAAAGCTGACTGGAGATTTATTAGTTGCAGCTATGACTCGCTTCCTTATTAATGGAAGTTGTTAGATGCTCGTGTTCATACGTCCATAGAGTAGTGAGGTAATACGTGAGGTTAAAAGTAAGTTGGATTCTCCGAGCATATAGCGCTCTGTGATGTGTTCCTGGATTTTTGATCAACGTTAGACCATAATATATTTACATTTAAAACGTTACGAAGGTTGAATTTTACATACGACCTCGAAGATATTGATACCATCTTCCGTCTCTGAGTTATAGTTGGATTCTCAAAGCATTTACTGCTGTAACACACAGCGGTAAATGCTCTGAGAATGATCCTGTAATTTCTGATGCCATTCCCTAAATGTCTATTCGGTGCAAACCTACTGTTAGACTGGAATATATTTTATTTAAAAACGTTTCTATGATTGAATCTTACATACGATCTCGAAGATATTGATATACCATCTTCCGTCTCTGAGTTATAGTTGGATTGAGAATGTTCTGGAATTTCTGATGCTAATTGTTACTCGTCGTTCCCTAGATGTCTCTATTCGGTGCGGTAAACCGACGTCAGGCTGGAGTATATTTCCATTTTAGAAGATTTCTATCGGTGAATTTTACATACGATCTGGATGAAAATGATATACCATCACACACCATGTTTCATAGAAAAGCTTATGGCTTTTTATCAACCGTACGGCTAGCTAATCTCATCGCATCAATCCCAAAAAAAATATCAACTCTAATAAAATCCGATACGATATAACACTTCTATAAATAGTCATAATTCACAAATACAAAACTACAACCTGGGTAAAATGATGCGGCGGCCAATCTATAAGAGATATAAAAGATAAGCCAACTGCGCGGGATATATTAAAG
>DWHO01000898.1:0-17340 GCA_018247575.1 Eurytides lysithous rurik
GGTTAATTTTTTTATTCCGCCACTGAATATGGAACAAAAATTTCACATTTTTTTACATGCTAAAATACTACAGCTATGGATTTCTACAATAATATACAAAATGTAAGTATGTACTGGACTTAAAACATCTTACTTATTGAAAGCTTTGTCTTTAGGATAATTGCCCTCTACAACAATTGAAATGCTTTTCGCGTTCTCTTTCCCCTCAAAACTTTTGAAAACATGAAACAATTTTATTGAATATATCGAGAACTTTTTACCGATACTGCATCACTGCATATTGACATTCCATAAACCTTTGGATCGTTGATACTTATAATCTATAATATAAAATTGTAGAGGTAATAATGTATGCATGTTTATTAACACCTGAGAGTGGCTCGACAAATATCAATAAAACTTGTATCGATCCAAGGTACTGATGATAAAGAACCTAACTACATTTTAACTTTACCAGTAGTTCGAGATATCTCTCGAAGAATAAAGACGACATCTGCATCAGCTAGTAATCTATATACTTAAAATTGTTAATTTTTATCATTCAGTAGGCATATTTGAACACGATCATGATAGGAATCCATGATGATAATTTGCGCTTTCTCACGTACGGCGTGATTTGATTATTGGGATCGGCCCATACTAAAAGCACAAAGATATTTGAGAAACAAATATCTTGACCTGACTGATGAAATCATTGATATCTGGGTATGCCCACCGATATTCCCCTATAGTTATTTCTGCTAAACACCGTTTAGTACAATTGCTAAGCTATTAACTTCGACGTCGCAAGTCGTGGATTCGTAAAGAGCATTTTATATACAAAAAGTGTGAAATTTTTGTATATAAAATGCTCTTATAAGAAGAGATATTTATATCTTACAATAGAGGTAGCGTTTTTTTTTTTTGATAAAGAAAGTGAGAATTGCAGCTCGAGACAGACCGCTTCTGACTCAAAAGAAAAAGGTGATCTTCCTCAATACCGTCACACATCGTCCATTTCTTTCTCTTTCGCTTTATACACGGCCATTTTGTTTCCCCAGTCAAGGGGATCAAAGACATTTTAAATCGAATCCTTAAAATGATATGGTATTCAAATAGAACGTCTCTATATCGTTCCGTCTATAAATTTGAACTAAGTCGGTGGTAAAAACCATCAGTATGAGAATATTGTTTATATTTTGGTCACAAAGTAATTGCAGATAAACAATATTTAACGTGTAACTTTTGAATAACATTTTTTTTTGATTATTTTTTAAGTTTCAGTTTATTTCTGACCCATATTAAAAGCCGGTAAATTTGAAAAAAGAAAAATTCAAATCTATCATTTTTTATTCGACGTCATGGATATTTGCTTACAACATAAAATATTAAAACGATAACCTTTAATAGGAACAATCATAAGGCTGTTCTAATATCTGCCTTAATGCCTTAACTTTTTAATTGTCAAAACTTTCTAAATAAAACCGTAGGGAAAAATGAGTTTAATTTGCCCTTGCATAATAAAAACCGAAAGGCTTTCAACATGCAAACATTTAAAAGTGACGACAGTGACATGAAAATTAGAAAAAAAAAACCTTTTCACTGGCCAGGTAGGCTGAATTCCAGAAACATTTAGCCGTTCCATATTCGCTATGGAATTTTGAGTCTTTCATTTTGATGCGCGTACATTTTTTGCCGACTCAGCGGAATGTTGAAGTTGAGGGAAAAAAACCTATTCTGTTTAACCACCCAGTGTTATTAAAAAAAATGTTTTACGTTCTTGAATGATGCGCAAACGTACTGAATTGTTAAACCGTTTGGGAAAATATGAAATGAATAAGGATAGCATTTAAATCAAAATCAAATCAAATCAAAATATTATATTCAAATAGGCCTTTACTCGTACAAGCACTTATGAATCGTCATTTTTACACATCAGTTCTTGAGGAAGCTACCACCGGCTCGGAATGTAGTTCAACTGAGAAGAGCCGGCGAGAAACTCAACAGTTGCACTTTTAAAATGTCGTTACAGTATTACCTTAATACAATAATATCTATCCCATATACGAGTCAATCTACTATATTCCACGCATTTTGGTCCACCAGAAGCTCTTGGACAGTATAATAAGATTTATGTAATAGATTATTTATAATTTTAGTTTTAAAACGCTCAAATGGTAGATCCAACTCATCTTCCCTTCATCTTAGAGCACGTGGTCCCATTGACAGTTTCTCTGCGGAGCGATCGGCGTAAAACATAACACGTAATTGGCGCACGGCCCGATATGGAGCGGACTTCCAGTAGCCACCGATAGCCGCCCTTCCGCCGCCCACCATCGTCCGTCGCTCAGCTATTACTCGCTATCGGCACGTGCTATGGCATTGAATACCCGATTCAACTCATCCACGGCTAAACGCGCAGATAACGCGCTGTCCCATCAAGCTTTTAACATTTCGGTGCGTTTACAGCGGTGATACTCGAACAGGTTTCTTTTTCACTAAAAGATCATGGCACTGTGTCTTATCCCATATTAGTGAATACAAAAATCTAAATAAATCTACAACAGTATAACGTAACTTAATAATTACCCTATAAAGGCTGGCTCAGACACGTATACGCGAATAAAATCTTCTACCTCAGATATTCATTCAAGTTATATTTACAAATAAACTGGGGCTGTTGAATACATAATGGACTTTGAATTTGGAACTTTTATGATATTAATTACAAATTAATTTTACATTAAGACCTTTCTATATTTTTCTTTTCGTACAACGTTAATTTTATAAAAATTGTCATGTCGTTGCTGTCCGATAAGAATACTGAGTGTTATTAATATATATTGGCGTTTAATGCACTTGCAACTTACATATTTTAATTTTAGTGGATTTCCTAGATATTTATTATATCGAATACAACGTTTTTTCTGTTCGCTTGTATTACAAATTTGAGTTTAAGGTACTACTATCATTAAATCAGTCCACGAATGATTATTTAAGGCCATAATGACACAGTTATCATTTTTGCAAATATATAAGTGTTGTTTTATGCCTGTTTTATAATGTCTGTTTTATGCCAAGTTGCACATGAAACTGGTTTCATCGGATTAACTTTTTTTTTACGTGTAATAAATTATGTCACCAGTCTTAATAACTACATAAACGTAGATAAATTATTTTTTTAAATATCGGTCTTTTAATTCTCTGATTATATTAATTAATATTTACATAGCAATGTACATGTACAAACAACGTTCAAATCCGATAGCGGGACAAAATTTTAGCCATTTAAACGAGAACAAATAAAATACCATGGAACTTCGACACTGTTGTTTGTGACTTATGCCTCCCTGGTACGTTACCTATCCAACTGACACCCAGATGACGTAAGCGTATCCATGTGTGACGTCATTTTGCGCCAGTATATTGAAAGTATAAAGATGTTTATTACCGACGACTATGCGAGTGGCAAATAAAAAAACCAAAAAAATTAACCGTTGTAATTCTACAACCAAGAACACAATTAAAACAAATTGAATTGATATTTTGCAATTTATTAAAAATAAAAACCATTTACATATGTTAATATATTATACATTATATTAACATATATTATATATTATAAAAGCGACCAAAATAGTTACTGGCAAATGTTATAAAATTGAACCACAGATAAAATAAAATTAAGAATGTTTCGTCTAAAAAGGACACCGAATCGTTCAAAGCGTAATCCACGAGGCAGAACACGTTATGGGCATTAACTCCCAAAAAGCTGTCTATTTTTGTGACTTTAAAAAAAGCGTTATATTGTATGACACGGTCGATTTCAAGTCCTTTAGGGAGGATGCGATGGTATAAGTAACACTTCCTTCTTAGAAGCCCCTTGAGATCATAAGAGGTTAAAAGATTTTTTTTTTTATTTATAACTGCCTGTCAAGAGAGATTAAAAATGAACTTACTATTCTCGCTAAAAAGGCCAATTGAAAATATCAAAGCACATTTTTGTTAGTGCTTCTTTTTGCCTTTGTTGTAATGATTGGTTGAAAACATATTTTTGGTTTAAAACTACGTTATAGGTACTAACGTAGTCATTCTATTAAATATTGTCGTCGATATATTAAAAAAAAGAGAATGAAGTCAAAAATACTATATTCCTTATTGTCATTATGTTGCGCTAATTTGTAATTAATTATCTTTAGATTTATCCGGAATAGATATATCAACTAATCTGTAGAGAACGATTATATTTTAGAAGCTTTTTCTACGAACTCCACAAAAAAAAGTACACAAGATATTAGATCAAAAATATCCTCCGTAATCCGATGGAACAAACGAACAATGCGTCAAGACATCTGATCAAACAGAATCGTCTAAGAATGTTTGCCAAACACGAGCTAATTGCTTAACGTTGTACGCGGGAGATTCCCGCTTTGCCTAATTACCTTTGCCTGTATATAGGGCGTTCACCTTCGCGCTTTGTTTGGCAAATATTTGACGTCTGTGACATCCGCGAATAGGTTCAGTTTGAATATTTTGTTTGCTATTGCGTTAATGTAATGAAAATTGTTTTTGAACGCAGCGTGATACATTAAAAATATTTCTAATCTTTCATAGATATAAATTTCATAGGTCGTACTATGAATTTATTTCGCTGTCGTTGCTAATTTTGTGAACTTAATAGATGACAAACTAAGACAAGTGCACTGCATCATAATCGTCTTTAAGTATTAAGTAACTATTGTGAAAATTATTAACTAAGTATTTGGATAATTAGTTTGCGTAAAGGGCAAGTAATATTGATAGAAATAAATATATAAATGACTAGGCGTAGGTCTGCTCAAAGTTATGACGCATAAAATAAAAAATTACTTTCTTTTCTATTTGTTAGAATATCTTACCTATTTAAAGAGCATCGATGTACATAAATAATTTTAGCTCGTTATGTCCCTTTTGAACGTGCACGTCAGTCTTATAATTCTTAAAATCTTTAGTCAAGCTTCCTCTAGTAGAAATAAACACGTAGCATGATAAAGCTGTTTCTGATAAGCATTTACGACAAAAATATAGCTGTAGTGGTAATATTTTTTATAAAAATTGTGTGTCAATGTTGTATATATTACAAATATAAGATTACAGAAAATACTGCTAGACAACGATGTTAGGTTTATTATTACACGTTCATTAAATTGTCATGAATTCAATATTCATCACCCAACCATTCCATTCAACATCCTATGGTCTTTGACTAAAACTATTGTAGGAGGTCTAACTTAATATGAGCATTGTAAATGATTTTTAATTAGCTTTGGGATTAAAATACATTTGTCCTCAATTAAAAACGTAGCCAGGAAAGACTAAATAAATATTGTGTCCTGCTCTGTCCATGATATAAATAACTTCACTGAGTAATCATAAATACAAAACACATATTAATTCCTTAATTAACCTCATAACCATGGTGTTCACCATACCATCACTACCAAAAAACGAAACGTTATTTACGTTACGATTAAATACGTCCCCCTTCGACAGGAGTCATCCGTATATGTGCGAGTAGGTTTGTCGAAATAGAATTTTAAGCGACGGAAAGCATTTGACGCATGCGTTCTACTCGCTTTTGCCCCTAGTCGACGCGATTTCAATAACGATCGGGGATGATAGCGACGTCACAAGTGTCTAACTTAACTGGTTTTGCAGGTAGTTATCAGGTGGGCTACGGGACGCATGCGTCAGGTAACGCGACGGCTCCTATTAGATTATGTTACCCTGGTACTAGGCTGGCATCTTGCCACAGGTACGCTCCCAAACAGGTGCTACGGCCGGCCTCTCACGGGCACCTGCTGACCCTAACCTTTGAAATATAGGTCAAATTTAAACCAACCAGGACAATATCGATTGAATATTCTTCGAGGCACTCTTCTTTTAGTGAATTTGACGCTTTATCTCAACAGCACAAGGCTCAAATTACGTGATCATAGTGGTCAGAGCTTTAAGAACGAGGTGAAAAAATATTTAAGTAATGAATTAGTCATGTATTATTTATAACGTAATATGAACCGTTCAGTTGCGGTAGGCACAAAAATTCATTTAGACAGTATATAAAAAAATCCTAATTATATTCGAATATATTAAAATAGTAATAATTTTTTAAGCTAAAATTCTATGTATGTCTATAAACGTTATACTAACTACACGTATGGCGGCCTTCATTATTATATTAACAGAAAAACAACATTTCGTTTGCGGTAGGTTATTTCGCGCACCGCTTGGACCGGGTTTAGGATCGGACCGGTGTAATTATTGGATATAAAACTTGTTTTATTTGAACAAAACCTGTCTAATCACTGTTGGTTTCGTTGCTCGAGGCGTCAATCAGAATCAACTTTTAAGGAAAATAAATAGGAAAGGAACAAGGCATTCACACACTTTTGGACGCATACAACACACATTCTGGACGCGTCTTTTATTCCGCGAACTAGGAATAGGATTTGGATTGGAAAAAAAAGTGTTACAATGTTTTTAAAATTAATCACATCGCTGACTTGGTTGGCTTCTTAGCCAGAAACTAATTTAAATTCCCGTTAACCACAGCTGTTAAGTCATTTAAAAAAAATGTTCTATGTCTATTATTTAGGTATCCAAATTTCATCTTAATCTAGTGAGCCGATACGTAACCAAATAATAAACACTTAAAAAGATAACACTTTAGTATTTATAACTTAAACAGCAGAAGTTTAACTAACGATGATGATGACTGCCTTCCAGTGACACAAAGATGCTAGTGATGTGAAGGCATTCGCTGACAGAGTAGACCTTTGGCATCCATCAGTAGAACATCTGATCACAAATTAGGCAAAACCTGCACTATGGTAACCAGATGACTGAAATTCTTATAATTTTAAAATGCATTCTTATATAGATAGTCAGCACCTATAGACAGAACAAATACTCATTGCACAAATATATTATCCGGGGGACCGGGGAGGGGATAATCAAACCCATTACCCTTGACTTTACATTTAGAAACGCTAACTATTATGCTAACGGGCTTATCTTTATTTTGTCACAAATAATCAAAGAGATATTTAAAGTAATAAAAGTCATTAGCTACAAGTCACCCTTATATTATTATAGTCATATAAACATCAACATTAAAGTTATCTCCTGTTTTATCTAATGCGAACACTACAAAAGCTAATAGAACCATCAAATAAAATGCATCATTTAATAGGTATCATAAAATTATTGTGATCAAATTAATTTTATCAATTTTATGTTTGTTTACCCGCCTATTTGTGTGCCTTTATAAAATAACTCCTCCCCTTAGGGTCGTTAAATGGGGCCAAGTGAGTCACGGACCCCACCATGTGAAATTTGTATACAAATAAAAACTTTTAAGATACTTAATGTAGCATAAGCATAGTAATTTAACTTTATCCGATCCTTTATCTATTATAATTAGACACAAATATTAAAATTATATAGTCTGTATATCAAATGAATTAAATTTCAATGTTTCGAACCCGCGACTTAACGATTAGAAATTCGTCATCAGCTAAGCAATTCGAGCATATAATATATGATGAAACTATAATTTATCATGAAAGAAAAATAAAAATTAAAAGCCTCGAACTGGCAATATATAAATCAAATTATGCACAGGCACAGAAATGTCATAAAATAAAAATAAAACTAAGCAAAGAATGTTTGGCACGTACAGTTGTGTAGTGTCTTCAATATTACAAATTCAGTTTAATGGTCTATTACATTATTATTATTAACCATTATCCACGTTGATATGGCGTAGAGGTTTATGCGTTTGGCTCCCTAGCTAAGTGTCACATAAATGATATAAATAAAAAAAATCATACGTTGTAGGTTCACGATTAAATAATGAACTTACAGATTCCAGCAGATACTTTTCTTTTTTGATTCAGCATCTGGTCAAACCTAGCATCTTATAAAACCATCTTCTTGCCGTTGCGGATGTATTGCCTCCCACGACGCATTAGCGAGTGCACCAGAAATACGGGCGGGGTGATTGCTAAGCATAGGCCGTTTGCACTTACTGATGTCCTTTCATGACCTAGAAAAGAATTAATAATCTTCTAGCACTCAAATAGGTATTTTTACAACCATAGCTAAAACATAACCGTGGCCATGACAAAAAAAAAATCGAGATCGAACCAATAGATCAGTTGCGGATGCCATAGATAAATCGACAGGTAATGACGATATTGATGTTATCACACTCCACTGTTAACATCAGAGATTAAAAGACAGAACTTTATGCCCATAAACTTGACATATGCATACTTTTGAGCCTAGTTAGTGAGGTAACCACGTCCCGTTCATCTGATCGATTGCTGCAGATGTCAATAGCATCTATTTTCGAACAAAGAAACAAGCAAACAAAACAAAACAGCGTGAACGACTGAATTTAAGAGTCAACGAACCAGTGATTAAAACATTCGCGATCTTAACCTAAGCTTGGGGTTCGACGCCCGAGTCAGTCGTGTAAGACGGCGCGATGCTAATCGATTAGCGTGATCCATTTTGTCTAGACCAGCGACCCATCTAGCCCGAAGATTAGCGATGCTATATTTCGGTACAATGAATTAGAAAATGTAATTGTCCCAACTAGCAACGCCGGCTATCGCGTTCGCGGGAATTAATTCAATTGGGGTTTTTGGCAGGACAAGATGTCCGTAGAGGGTATGGTATGTAGTTTTACTTACCACAAGTATTATTTACAATATTATGATTACACCGTGAGGCATGGCATCAAGAACGCTGGCTGCAGTTTCACGTTCAACAGTTATACTTAACCTTTGAACAAGAAAAAAACCAGCCTTCTTACAATAATAATAATTTAGGGTAAAATAACATTAAGTTATAATATATATGCCAATTTATTCGAAAATTCGTTGTCATTTCGTAGGTAGTGACATAATCCCGTTATTGTAAAAATTTTCATTACTTTAAAAAAAAACGCTGCCCTTATTGTGAGTTAGAAATATCTTTTTTAAGGGCATAAGGTTATAAGGGCGTTTACATACATAGCTATTACGCGGACAAACGCCGAGATCCGAAAACAAATATTTGTAGTTGCTACAAATAGTTACCCCAGGTGGGAATCTAACCCACGACTTGCGACGCCGAAGCCAATAGCTTAGCATCTACGCCAAACGATCATGGAACCCATCATCACCTAATCGCATATTATTATATATATTTAGGCTTAACAAAAAATGTATTACCACTAACCTTATGGGTCTTTGAAAATATAAACCCGGGTTCCCGATGCGCTTGCCTAATGCACAGTCGACGACAGTCGCGGTCCAGGTCCATACACTGAACCTCGACTGTCCTTAGCCGACAGTCCCCCAAGTAATTTTAATAAAGTAAATTAATATTTTGACACAACACGCATATCTTTATGCGTGACCCCACAGGACGTGGGGTCTATCCAATTCATGGAAACTAGAATTTCCACCGATTAGGCGATCCGATGAAGATTTATAGAGTCGCATAGGCTAAAAGCGTCAACGTCAGTTAAGATAAGATGAAAATATAAATGATTATTAATAAATTATGAATGAAAGTTGAAAAATTAGATTAGTTCTTCCTTAAATATTTAAACAGCACATTCTTTATGAAGTTACCACTTACCATATGCTGTAAAATGTATTTAAATAGAAATAGAAAATTAATACCCTCATTGGCGATTTAAATTTGCACAACTCAACGATCTTAGTCATTGCTTCGAACCCGGACCCTAAATGGGGCAACAATTAACTCTAACAACACACACGCCGCCTGTTAACGGAACGAGAGCTGTTCCGCGAAGCGAAAATAAAGCGATTCGTTTAGAGTTTTGCGCTTCTACTTGTCACCGGGTTCACAATGCTTAAGGAGCTTTCTCACTAACAGAATCATGTATAACTTTAATTTGATCTATTTATACGGTAGCTAATGTAGTCCAGTATCTGGACACTCGTTTTTACAAGAGTTCTTCCAGCAATCTGAGTCTCATTGCTTATTTACCAATGAATACGTTAATTTGTTATTAACTCAACGATTATGGAAAACAATATACCAGCAATGGTGCTGCATGTCATCTTTCTATTCTCTGGATTTTATATCCTCTGCTGGACACACAGTAGTGAGACATGTAAATATGGTTAACTTGTATAATTGAGACGAGATGTCAGTACTTCGGTAAACGAAAATTTATACTTACTACTGAAAGAGGAGCAATTTTTATTACATACTAGCTAAAATGCATAGAGTTTGTTTCATACATTATTATTTTACTACATTCTCCTTTCTATGTGGTAGGACTTTATAGTCCGCCCAAGGTGTTGCCACTGCACTGTCAATTACTCTGCCACCAAGTAGTAACGTGTAGGCATTACTGTGTTACGGCGGGTTTGATAGGCAATGTCGCCAGTGTAATACTGTGGGCACAGAGATATAATAACTTAAATCTCTGATAGTGACGATCATCATGCAAAACCAAGCAAGTTCTGTGTGCTATTATGCTACTAGTTATTTTATCGGTGGCACAGATACGCAGTAGCTTCCCGCTGCTGCTGAATGGACTGACCTCAACCGGGTAAGTATCACGACCTCACAGAAACTTGGCGTGCGTTACGTCCTTTTTAAGGTGGCCGGTGGCCCAGTCCTCTTATCCCCCCCCCCCTCCCTTAATTGTCACCTTAAAGGCCAACAGCAAAGCAGCTGCAAGTTTTTGTTTGTGTTACGAATGTCCATGGGCAGTGGCGATTGCTTGCCATCAGCCGTTCGCTTGTTTGCCTCCTACCCCAAAAAAATAAGATTATCGGTAGAAAAAATTCTATCACAATACACAGAAATTCAATTAAAACATTGTCATTCTAATCGGAACACAGTAGTGTTATACATTATTCCTTGTCTGTGGAATTACCTAAAATGCCCTAACACTTAAGGTGGACACTACAAAAAGATGTTTAAGACATCCCTCAATAAATGAAACACAATTACTAAAAGCCATGACATCATCACGATATAAGACGGGATACAAAGCCTGTTCGTGATAAAAACGATATGCTTAATGCCTAAAGCGGCAAAAAAGCTCCAATGTAAACAGACATGCCTTTACGGGCCCAGTTCTCATGCACTAATTAGGTCTTATAAGCTGAGACAATACGCGGCCATAAAGTTCCGCATATCGCGAGCAGAAACTGGATCAGGGACGCGTGTACAAATTCGGTGGCACCAATTTGGACAATCTTAGAGTGAAACCTGACGCTTACGGGATATTTTCGGTATCGTTAAACGCGAGTTAGTCAATATTCCGTTGTTTAAAACACATTTATGGAATTGAATACAGCACTTGAAGCCGTCCGTTAGTCATTGGCTCCTGGTGCCTGCCGTCGAAACAAATTGACGATCTCTTTTATTATCTGCAAGTCAAATGATATTTATTTACATAGCCGAAATGCCACCAGAAGTAGTTTTATATCAAACAGTATATCTTCTTTATTCTTCAAATAGTTCTATTGGGAAATAAAGTAAAAAGACACGCCGATGGTAAGAGTAAGAGTTTACCTAATGGTACAATGGCCCTTCAAACTGGAAAACATAGTTCTTCACATAACTGCTTGATGGCAGAATAATTTTTTTTTGTTGTTAATAATAATGTTAATTTGCCACCTAAAGCGGATTACGTAGAAGTGTTGCCACTGAAAAGATTCTTTAAAATATTTAACCAGAATTTTTGCAAGGTTGATCGCATATAAATTTTATTACCACGGACTTTAAATTTTGAAGATATACCAAAGAACTGATTAAAATTGAATAGAGGTTGTGTGTTGTATATGTTGTACAATATTTTATTTAAATTAACTTACTTAATAGAAATTGTATTTAGCGTACTATATTAACATTACACCTATGCGACGCCATCGTGGGGATACGAAACACAATTTAGGCTTTACTAGCAACAGAGTTATTATTCTTAACAAACCTTTGCCGCGGTTTTTCTCTTATCACTTTCGCCTTTTTGTCACCTCCCTGTTCGGTCCCCAATATACCCGTGCAAATAATCGTATCGTTCGTAGGTTGGTTGGTTCATTGCTGCATATGAGAACGATAAACCAACAAACATTGTCATATTTGTAACAGTGTAGATTATCGGTTCATTGCACCGGTCTCTGAACTACTAACCACGTCACAACTATGACACATCATTGTATTTCGGTTGGTTGTGATGTGGCCAGCTGCGAGCGTAGTTGTTCGCGAGCCGTTAAAAATTTATTGCGACCAGAGGCCGCGGAGTATTTGCAAATCGATTCGAATACGCATTAGTACGAGCGTTATGTACAAGCCCGTGTACGTTGAGGAGCAAAGATAATAAGTTCGTTAATTACTTCTCACTATTATGATCTTTTTTTTTATTGATTAGGCAAGCAGCAAGTGGCTCATCTTATGGTAAGTAAAAGTATATTGTTTTATCGCGAACAGGCTTTGTATCCCGTCTTATATCGTGATGATGTCATGGCTTTTAGTAATTGTGTTTCATTTATTGAGGAATATCTTAAATATCTTTTTGTAGTGACCATCTTAAGTGGTAGGGCATTGTAGGTAATCCTACAGACAAGGAATAATGTATAAACTACTGTGTTCCGATTAGAAGAACTGTCAGAATTGCCTGTGGGCATTTGTAACTTTAAAAAAGACTTGCAAATGCATGGCATGGCAATTGCTCAATAAAATAAATAAACCTTATTTTAATCGTGTGATATTCGTACTTTTTTGAAAATGGCGTGCTACAGAATTACTTTTCACCTAGATTTATCATATTTAGCTAGAATTTGTCTCCATCACTGTTTAGATATTTTGTAATGCCATTGCAGATTAGTGTTACAAAAATGTATTGAATGATTTGAATTACAATCAGAAAGAAAACGTGTAAAGAAATGAAGATTTAAGACTACTTGTCTTAGTATCACATTGTACTTATATATTTATTTATTCTTTATTGCCCAACTCGTAAAAAAGGATTACAAAGTGCGGATTTAACGCCTTTAGGCATTGTCTCCCAGTAAACCCGGGGCGCGGAAATAAATTTGTAGCAGGGGAAACTATTAAAGTATAACTATTAATTTTTGAAATAACTCCTATGGAGATTTTTTTTATTGTCCTACAGCCTTTCATTCTTAATTTATATTCATAAGACTTTTGCGGACTCTTAAAATAAATAAGTATTACTGCAAAAGTATTATTGCAAATTATTCTCCTTCCAAACAGACAGTTATTTGCAGGCACCACAGTGTTCCAAGTAGAACATGTGTAGGTTCCCAAAGGGATTGGTAGCGTCCCCTGGTTGGCACGACGACCATGAGGTGTACGATTAGAAAGAGAGAATTAGTTTTTAATTTGTGATTATAATAGACAGACATATAACACTGGTAAATTTGATTATTATTTGAAAACGGGGCATTGGATTTATTTGTAAAGGTAGTCCATAAAATTTTAAGAACCTATTAGTAAGAAGAACAATATTTTAAATGAAACTACTGAGACAGAACAGAGACAGGCCATCTTATATGGACGAGAATGTTTAACATCAAATCCACGATCTATTCGTTTCATTTAACAAATCTTCTAAACATTTCATTCAATAGCTTTAAAGAATCTGTACGCATTAACTACTTAATTATCCTAATAATGCGATAAATAAAAATTCAATTTATTAATTATGGTTAAAATTAAAGAATACTATCACAGTCTACTCAATATGGAGCGACCCTTGTTGTTAATATGGAGTGATAAAATAGCGAACCGTCTATAAATTTATTTACATATACATATATTTAGTCATTGCTTAAAATATAGCCTATGCTGATACGTCGCACTCGAAACTACTTTAATTTAAAAATGTCGTGGTTTTGTCGTTAACAAAGAGGTTTGTCGTTAGTTTATAGCTTTCGCTTATTCATTCTAGAGAATAAAGAAAAATTATATCCTTGTAATAAGAAAAAAGTAAAATAATCAGATAAGGAAAAAAAAATAGAAAACATTACAGCAAAAGATAACAAAAAGGGTAAAGCGAAACAATGACAACAATCAAAAAAGAAGAAGAAAAAAGTAAAAAAAAGAAAAAAATACATGCTATTACTGTTTAATTTGATGTTCTCCATCAAATTAAACAGTCATTATTTCTAGTAACGTGTTAAAAATAAAAAAAAATAGAATTGAACTAATATCTCGTATAAAGCTTAGACTGTTGTGATAAGATATGTACTAAATATAGAATGGTAAGCTGTTAAGTTTATTTGTTAGCCCCAGCCTAGCTAAAGTTTTAATGAGTTCACAGCAAATATTCATCGTTAAGAAAACGGAATTCAGTTTATGTGCCTGTAATTCGTTCTTATTTATATAGCGAAATAAATTATTTACTACAAATCACTGTTCGTTTCCCTAAGTCGTGGTTCGTGGAATAAATTTTATTGTGCTGATTACAGAGCGTTCTCAAGAAAAGCGATAAATTTCTCAACAAAGCATTTGTTTGGCTGCCTTACTTAAATGTTGAACTAAATCGAATTGCTCAAACAATAAAAAACACGTATATCAATTTGGGGCTCTCGGTTGGGAAATAGTAAGTTTGGTTTTTTTGGGCAACTGAAAAAAGTATGAAATTCCCGAATAGCTTTTTTTTTTAATTTGAGCGTTGCGGGAATTATGTGCTAATTAAGATTTATAAATTTTGATCCTTAGTAGGGCAAGCCGGGCTTTTGGGCTTGTATGGTAGTACCGCCACTGCTTACTACCTGTACATCTTCCATCCCCCTGTATAAAAACTTCCTGTCCAGGTAATGGCAGAACTCTACCAGAGTCCGGAGGGAGGAGTAGTAATATTCTAGTCATTATGTTACTGTTTAAATAGAAATTATAGGCAAAGCCTTTAAACTGTTAGGTGACGAATGTAGCGTATATCCAAGCAATGTGATAATAACTACATAATAAATTCGCGTAACGACACCCATGTAATCAGACCTTCACTAATCTTTTCCAAAGTAAAATATGTTATATAAAACAAACAGTGTTATACTGATCATAAAGTCGGAAGGTAAAAGTCGAAGTTCAAAACAAAGATACGATATTACGGGCAATAAAAAATCCTGCGTTGTAAATATTTCGGTAGTAGTGTTGTACACATCTCTAATATATTTTTATATTGTTTAAATGAGACCTATTTGCGAAACATAGACTCCACTGCATTTACATTTACAAAAACGTAAGCATACACAAGAGCCCTTTTCAGAAAGAATTTTTGGAATAAATTAAAATATTTATTATACGTATTAATATTTATAACATATTTTTCAACGAGATAAAATTTAAAAACTTGAGGCTTTAAAAGAATTGATTTTGCAGAATGATCAAGATAATCGATATGAATAATGTACTTCAGACCGTATATATTATTTCAATTGCAATAGGTACATTGAACATGATCTAAAAGTTTTATTTAAACAAAATAAAGCGCCGTTTTTACAAATAATTACGTAACTTAAAAAAACTAAACAGACGACTCATCAATATATTTAGTATCACACAGCATTTCTAACTACATGGGTTAAAACACGAATTAAAATCGCGTTGCGCTTGTTTTTAGTTAGTTTTCTATGTCCAGTGATTGCACTCACTACTTTACCCTTTAAACCGGAATGAAGTATTGCTTACATATTACTTATAGGCGGTAAAATAACTAGAAATATAGTAATAAAGATACAAGAGTCTTACCAGCCACTGTGTAGAAACTTTTTTGAGTCTTTTGGCTCTTATGTTTTTCTCATTAAGAAACACACATATTGGGTTCAAATTGTTAAAGTGCTGTTGTGTTTCAATGTATTACGACTTCTTAATAAATTCGGAAACGCAACACTATTCCGTAGGTGCGTGAACCTCGCTGACTCATTATGCAAATCAGACTGCTCGGGCGGCACTAACGCACCGGGAACAGTTAGCCCGATACGCCTCAGCGTTTGTCAACGGTCGCAATATGTTCGCGGAAAGTGATTAAGATTAATCAAAAAGCATCGCGGCGTTAAAACTTTGTATACATTAATGCCCATTTCTAAAACAGGTCCCTTATAAGTTTTAACCTGGCCGCTACATTAGTAAGAGGATGCTCTTGAAGAGTGGAGAATCCACCCTGGCTTTATTAATTATTCTGCTGTCTAGCAGTAATGTAACAGTAATGTAAACATGTAAACATTACTATTCTACGGTATTAATAGCAATGTTGGCAGAATAAAAATACTATTTTACTGAGCATAGAGACAGTAGCGGTACTACCATACAAGCCCAAAAGCCCGACTTGCCCTACAAACGAGTAAAATATAAATCTTAATTAGCACATAATTCCGGCAACGCTCAAATTTAAAAATAAATTATTGGGTAATTGGGCTTGTATGGTAGTACTGCCACTGCATAGAGATAGGCTTCTTTATAATAATAATAATAATAATATCCCCCCCGATAGATTCCGGCCACGGCGGACGATCTACAAGATCAGCAAAGTGTGCAGAATATATTATAGTGCACAAGCATTTGCGCAGACGCAGGCCACTCACTCTTCCTTTACTCTCATAGTTCGTTGGGACAGATAACCGACACAACCGGAGAGAGATGCGGCGGTGACATTGAACTGACCTCTTAATGATAACCTGTCCATGCCACCGCTAGATAGCGTCAACAAGAAGCTAGGACCGACTTTTTACATGCCCATCCGACGCACGGATCACCTTACTTTTCAGGCAATCGGGTGATCAGCTCGAAATCAACTAAGAAACAACAACACAAAGTCATTGCCTACTACGGGATTGGAACCCACAACCTCCGATTTATAATTAACTATAGTCTAAAATGCCGTATGGTGCTGCGTTGTTAAGGTCAAGCGAACTGCTTACTTAAACTTGTAAAATATCCCGGTACACTGATAACGGGAAAAGTCTAAATTTCATCAGATGGGTAACTTAGCTTAGGGTTTCCGAGATATTCAGAAAGCTTGGTTGTCTGTTCTTAACTCATTTGCCTCGCGACTGAGCAGCGGATTCTTTTTAAGTATAATTAACCCTTTAAGCAGTTTACCCGTACAGTGTACGCACTACCCGAAATTGGCCTCATCTGGTTTGCCCGTACGACGTATGGGCATCGATATTATCTCCTTTCCTTTTCTGGTTTCCCGCATTTTTCAATATTGATTATATATTTTCAAAATTCACAGTAGGTATAAGAGAAATTTTTGCAGAACTTGTAAACCATTCTTTACTGCATGCAGAATGTACTTGAAAAAAGCAAACATTTAGG
>DWHO01000899.1:0-17335 GCA_018247575.1 Eurytides lysithous rurik
TCTGTGAGGTCGTGGTACTAATCCGGTTCGAGCCGGCCCATTCAGCAGCGGGTACAGCTGCGTGGCTCTACCACCGTTTATAAAGGTGGATTTATAAATGTACTAATTTAAACAAATCTTTTGAAGTGGAAGTTGTTGTTATATATAAATGTGTTGTGGAGAAAAAAAATATTTAAAAATGATACCGTATTTAACTCAATACTTGATTTTTATTTGTTTAATATATTTGTCTGATTTTGCTAGTAATGGCAGTTTTATTTGACGCATTTGACTATTTAAGATTATTAGAAAAAACATCGCATGCTTTAGGGTCACGATAGACAATATATAATTAAATGTCAAAGGTTCAATAGTTTAGCAATAAAAGTTCATCTTTTATCACTCGGACACAATATTTTTTTTAATTTCATTCAATATTTTAAGAGTATGGTATGATCTAAATTTACAGAAATTTAGATCATAACATACTCTTCACTCTTCAACAATATTATGAAATATTTTTGTCAACTTAATAGCATACAGGTCATTTCGACCAGTTTTCGGTTCTGTTGGTGATCCTAGTGATAATATTGTAGTCACTCTGTAAGTAGGGTAGAAAAGAGGTGGCAACATAAGTTTGGGAGTAATCAATTGGTGTTTCAGCCGGCGAAGGTGGCGCAGTCGTTGCTGCTGTTTTGCCAGGGTCAGGGGCAGCTGACGTCTCTTCCTCCGCCCGGCGTCGAGCGCCGGATGTCGCGCGCCATGTCCATGGAGGAGTATGACAGGCCTAACATCAGGCGGCTCTCGCTAACGCCCCAGGCCTCCGAGTCGCCGCCGCCTCGCAGGCCTTAAGCCTCTTCCGCGCCAAGCCACGCTTCACAGCGAGCGGGATGTGTCGAAGAACAAGGCTTTCACGTTGACACTTAAGTACGATTCACATTGAACAAGAGCGTTGGTTAGCAACCGCCTCCGATAATGCAGGAATGAATAAACCATTGGCCTTTCTTTACAATATAATTTCTAGCTTCAGATTTCGCGAGCCGCGGTGCAATAGTCCATACAGAAAATGGAAACCATACAGAAAAAGGACGAACTCTGAACATGTAACTTTGATGACGTGTTTACAGTAACTGGCCTGTTGGTGTAGTGGTTGGTGCTCCTGACCGCAAAGCCAAAGGTCGTGGGTTCGATTCCTACCTAGGACAAAATATTTTTGCGATGAGCAGAGGCATTTGTTCTGCCTGAGTGTTAATTATATGAGTTCGTATTTAGCAATATATAAGTATGTTTATCAGCTGTCTGGTTACCATAGTGCAGGCTCTGTCTAGTTTTTCCCAAGTTTGTCTCATGATACAAAAAAAAAAAGAATAGTAAACCGTTATGTACGATACGACAGAGCATAGCAGAAAAGAGTGCAACAGCGCGTTTTGTAATTATAGGATAAAAGGTGTTAAGGCAAACAGCTCGTGTGCCCTATGGCAAGCATAATAACATGTTCTCACATGATATTAGATACATGGGTCATAATGCTTGTCTCGTCGCCTAAACACATTAGATGGCAATTCTCAAACCCATTAATTCTGCTGGCAACATTGTCCTTAAAACATTGTGAGGCTCATTAACTTCTCGACGGTATAATTACCGACAATGCTACGCTACCTTGTGCCGTACCACTTATAAACGATAAAGAACTGTGCAATGAATAAATTAATATCCGCATTCAGGCATCTCCCTCGATGTGAATTGTACTTAGCGGTTTCACCTAATCGTTTTAGCGTAATGTTAATATTTACTGTACGTTAAGTGACTATATTTTTATTTATGTTGAGTTGGAGTTCCATCTTTTGGACAAAACCTCTCAATTCAGATCCTCACTGATCATTTAGCTTTTGAATTACACATCTTATATTTGTGTGGTTAATTTGATATAATTGAAATATAACTAACTGTGTTACAAAACAGTCACCCCATATGTATATGACGGCAATTTATTGTTTATTATCATGTTTATCATTCATGGCCAATCAGTTTATGAAATTACCGATTGAACGAATGTTAAGTTTGATTTTTTGATTTAATTTTGAAACAAATTTTCAAAAGGTTTATTGGAAATATATATCCAGATGTACATACATATTGGTATATACCTACCATCTATATTTACATAAAACCATCTCTGACTTACAAACTCCGAAACCCTATATCGACTTCCATATGACCTATATTTTATAGTAATAAAACTTAATAATGGCCAAAGAAACGTAGTGATAAATACTACCTATATGTTTTTTCACCTGCTTCTTCAGCTTCTAAATAGATGTATATTCTTACACTGGCGAGAGAAGGTCTACTAGATCAAAGATCTAATTGCCAAAGCAAAGAAATATTGCAATCAATTAAAATTGAAACACAAATTTTATATAATATGCATAATATACAATTGTTACAAATGCATGAAATTCACCGCAATAGTAAATTTACAATTGCATACTACAAACTAATAGAGCGTGGTTTGAAGAGCGCATTAGAAATTGGTATCAATAGAAAACTTATTTGTTCTAATCGACTAATATGTATAAATCTGTTGAGGAAATTATCAATCAGTGAAGAGTCAATAAGTTCAAAGATATATTTGGGAAGGGAATAAAAACGTTTACCTTTTCTCATTTTAAGGCGAGTCAAAATATAGGTCCATTTCTTTTAATATGATCTTTTATAGTTTGGAAATTTATTTATTATGTGTTCATTCCGAAATTGACATTTTCGATGCGAATCTAAATTCTAGGGGTTATGTAAAGTTACTTCATCTAATACAACACTGAGCTGTGTAGGAACAACCGCAGCTGATTAATAGTCGAATTTCACAGAAAGTCTAATATAGGTATTTATAATCATTTTTTTTATAATAACATTTCCGCAGGTATAGCCACTTGAATTTCCATTACGCTTGTCACTGACCATTTCACAAATAAAATTATAATAAAACCTGGGTTACTTTTTTTCAATCAAAAATCAAAAACGTCTTCTTGTATTCGTGTAAATATATTCAACCTTGATACGTATAACCGACTGATACGTATAAAATTGTAAATATTGTTCAACCGATTTTTAAATACGTTTTGTCATATGATACAATACAAAACTCTGTATGAAAATCATCAGCTGATCGAAGATCGGAAGATCATATAGAAAATCAAATAGCGGTGTTCCTACTCCACAATTATTTTCTCTAATTAGTCACAGCAAATAACTGTAAAAAAAAAATAGTATAACATTATAATTTATCGTCTTCAAGGTAGTTTTTTTTTGTACAAATTGCCAAAAATATATAAAATTTTTCTATCAACTTCTATGTAATTTTCACAAAACGACATAATTAAAGACACGCACGTTTTCATACAAATTTCTTATGTACAACCGTACAACTGTTAAAAATTCAATATTGTTTCTCACCTGTTACGACACTCCATGAGGATATGTTTTCCGTTTTGTTAATTACATTATATGAGAAAAGTAATTTTATTATAATCGTTGTATTTAAATTAATATTCTTAGATATAATTAATTGTTTCAGAGTTTCATTGTAGCTGACGCGAAATGTGTTTTTTGTAATATATAAATAAATGTATTTTATTCAATAAAAGCTCTTATTGCACAACGAGTACTCATTGAACGGCTTCGTCCACATGAAATTTCGTTCCTATTAATAATAGGTCCTTGCATATATTTATGAGCGACATATGTTTCTAAACGAACTAACCACTTCGATATTAAATAATTAATAATAATTAAAATGATCACATACACCTTGTTAGGCATAGCAATTTGAGGAAAATAAAAAAAAATGTCCTCCCGACCGATTCCGGCCACGGCGGCCGATCTACAAGAGATCAGCCAAGTGCGCGGGACATATTATAGTGCACAAGCGTTTGCGCAGACACAGGTGCACTCACTCTTCCTTTTACTCTCATAGCTCGACGGGACGGATAACCGACACGACCGAAGAGAGATAAGGCATAGAGGCGGTGACATTAAACCGACCTCTTAATAACAACTTCTCCAAGCCACCGCTAGATGGCGTCGACAAGAAGCCGGAACCGTTTTACATGCTCATCCGACGCATGTATCATCTTACTGTTCAGGCAATCGGAAGATCATATCATCCGTAATGCCCTAATCCAACTAAGAAACGACAACAAAGTCATTGCCCCCCGCGGGATTCGAACGACCTCCATTTTGTAACGCCGACCTATGCCACTAAGCCACGGAGGCAATTTATTTTATATCAACAAATCGAAACACTGTTATTGCCATACGCACTTTTAAAAAAGATATATAAGCAATGTTGACATCGCACACAATTAAAGATCAAGAGGCACAAAAGACCGTGTTAGTCTCAAGTACTTACACATCTTCAGCGCTATACGCATTAACGGCAAAGATAATATCTGTCGGAGCTTGACATAACACGCGTCCTTTTGTCTATCGAAGGCTTAGGCGGTATTTTTTATCTAAGCGGATGATATGTCATTCAATAAGGATGCGTTTACAAGATGTCAAAATTCTGAGACAACAAAAATAACTTTTTTATTATTCGACTGTCTAAGAAAGGGATTTCACACACAGACAGACTACATAGATTTTATGATAAATGTAGAAATAGTACCACCATTTATGTTCAATACAATCAAATATTTTGTGATAGTGATACCTACCACTATCACTATCTTTGACGCAATTTTTTCCAATAATCTTGACATGTGACATCCGAACTCCACATTCCGATTTGTGCTTTATATAAAGTGAGATGTTGTCTAAAGTGTAAATATTTTAGCTTTATATTTGCGTACAGCAGAAGTAATTACATGAAAGTCATCCAATAATTGCGAGTCTTCCACCTTATCACCTAGTGACAGAAATCACTTTATATAAAGTGAGAAGTTGTCTAAAGTATAAATATTTCAGCTTTACTGTGTACTATTTGTGTACAGCAGAAGTAAATAGAGGGAAGTCATCCAATAGTGCGAGTCTTCCACCTTACCACGAAAACGTATTCTGGTGATAGAAATGGGTAATAGAAGGATCGATAATATTTAGGTGCCGTCTTGTAATGCGACCTACTCTAGTAGTGGTTTTCTGTGGTAGGACTCTTGCAGAATCCGCCTGGGTTGGGACCAGTGCATTATCAGTAGTACTACTGTACTCTGCAGCGCAGCGCAGTTTCAAGCGGAATCTGTCTAGCATTATGTTGTTATGGACAGCTCTCACTTGGCATTAAGCGTAACCGTAGTCTCTTCATTCTATTTGCGAAAAAATAATTAAAAAAAATATATATAAAAAATAGTCATTTCATTACGATTTTCAATGTTGTTACGTAATACAACAGTTAAACTATTTCTTTACCTGCTCATCGCCCAAGAATACGGATCATCAATAACGAAACATGTACTTATAAGCTAAAAACCGGAGATACTTACCTAGTCTGTTCCTTATAAGGTAAATTACTCGCTCCAAAGGTGTTTATGCTATCGTCCGAATAGCGTCATCCATCAGTAAAATACACCGAATCGCTTACAGTGACCGCAGCGTCATTAGGGCCGCTCACGCTTGCGCGGGTACGCACGACCGCCTGCCTCGGATTGACACGTCTCGGGGAAGTAATGAAGCGGGCTGTAATGAGGGGGGCCAGCCCTCTAACACACAATGAGGCTTATTTGTGTAACAACAAAGGGCCGCGCCGCGTGCTCGCCTCGGGCCAAAGCCTCCGCAGTCTGAAACGCCACAGATAACTAGGGTTATCCCATTCCGCGATCTCCTTGTTCTTGTATTACGTGACCGCTTAGCGCTGAACGGATTCGCTAAATCGTCTCAACTCGCTTTCCGTTTGACTTCACCTCCGTCAAGTGACGGGTGATTAAAGAAACATTGTATAATTAGAGAAGATAGTTGTACGTTACCACCAGCTTGGAATCCAGCAATTATTATTTTATTTCGTTCAAACCCAAGCACACCCACACCGTGAGACCTCAAGATATTGTAAGTGTAACTGTCATACTCCAAAGATCAGATCAAAAATAAGTAATTGAACAATCTACGGTAACCTGGGTTATCCTACTTACACCAAAAAGTTGGAACATTCTAAACAAATAGCGATGCCAGATCGAAACGTCTTGAAGTAATGATAGTATAAATGACAATTTTTTAATACACGTGTGCTTTCTTTCACCTTTACCCTTTTGTCCGCATACTATTTAAATATAAGTATTAAGACAATGATTGTATTTATACAGGATATACGTACATTGGGTCAAACATGGGCAGTGGTAACACTATTAAGAGTACGGCTTGTTCGTCTTGTCTTTTAATAAAAAAGTCGTTTGCTTTTTTAAATTTCTGCTTGATGGTGTATTAACTGGCAACATATTGCATTACATGTACATACCACACCAGGCGGACTTTGAATAAAAATAAGGAACCAAAAATAATACTACGAAAGCATTTTTCAAAAACAAGACACAGTTTGTACATTGAGGGCTGGGTTAAAAATACGTCCCTTCGTCTTATACCAAACGATTACTATACGTAACTCACTGTTTCCTTTCTTTACATATAACAAGAGAACCACTATTCAATATCTAAAAATCTCCATATATGTACATATATATAAACGTGGAGTTAACATACAGATTGTCGTCTGTATGTTTGTATTTCGTTTGTGTTACCTAAAAACTTGAGAACGACTGAATAAGCTAATATCTATAGTACGTCTTTGACTTGAAAACTGAAGTACTTTTTTATTTTAGTAGATTATTTTGTTTTTAGATAGTTATCAAAAGTCGCCTAAGTTTTGCTTTCTGGTAACGTTATCTAGTTAATTACTTGGAGAAAACAAGAGAAGCCGCGGCGAAAGCTGCTCGTTTCTAAATACAAGCGAGAGTAGAGTTTGTCCATGTTAATTAAAGTACATAAAGTCCGTCGTACATCAAAGGGTTGCACTTAATCTCTTACAGGGCAACGCTTGCGGTCTTACGATATGCGGATCTCTCTCCGGGCTATTTAAATTTTAAACTTGGGGTCAATAATACGCGGCCTAGTCGAAAGTCTATTCAAGATAAAATGATCTTTATGCGGATTGCAACTGAGCAAATAATCCGCCGTCAAACATCCATCGACTGTCTGCGGTTTCGCCCAAGCCTTTTTTGTTTTAGTGGATTCGAATGTACGAGTGCAGAAGTACGTAACGTAATGAATAAGTTAAGATGTTTAAATCGAAAGCTAAAAGTCGTTTCAAACCTTCGCAACGTCCCTACTCGAAAAGTTATATCAGAAAAGTTAAGTAAATAAAAATTCGTATGTGTACGCTGAGCACACAGTTAGTTAACTAATAATGTTTACTAAATTAATCTCTCAATGTTTAGTTTCTAACAACCGCACAGAAATCCTTGTTTGATTGAAAATTTGATGAATGATGATTGTGACGGAATGTGACGGTAAATGGTAGCCGCCACCTATAAATTCGTAAACCCAGAATAATATTTTGTTTTGTTTGTTTGTTGATTTGATATTTTAATATCTTTAGCGATTGTATGTTTGTTTCTAACTCTTGATTAACGTCAAAACAAACTACCGATATAAAAATAATCAAACACCTCGACAGTTTTGATCGTATTTATTATAATAAAGTTATAACTTATGAATGGAACATACACAAATTTTTAACATGCTATCCCCTCACACTGTTTCTTCTGCATATCAATGACTAGTTGCATATTTTTATAGTAACATCCAATGCTATGCTGCCGAAAGCACGTGTAATGCCTCAGTAAAACATTGAACAGTAGCAGAAGAAACTTGTGTCTGAATTCGAGATTATGAATTTCGCCGACCAAATTTATTCTAAACTAGCCTTCTAAAGACACAAGTTAGCGCGTTCATCGCAAAAAAGAAACCTTTTGTACTATCTCCTATATGATCGTGTTCATGTTTGTTTTCCTTCACTAAAGTATTAACCTTGCAACTTGACAGAGCCTTAATACGGCGATCGGTACGTCCGTTCCAGGAACACTCCCTTGGTCTTGTTTTTGCTTCAGTAACCAAGATGGGAGAAGACCCTTGAACGCGAGCTGTAACTCACGCACGGTTGCCATGAACCTGGACGCTCTGACAGCAGAATTATTACGTCGGGACGCTGTAGACGTTCTCTGCGAGATCTACATGAGATCAACCAAGTGCGCAGGATATATTAGAGTGCACAAGCGTTTGCGCAGACACAGATGCACTCACTTTTCCTTTACTCTCGTAGCCCAATGGGACGGATAGCCGACACTACCGGAGAGAGATCGGGCACAGAAGCGGTGACATTAAACCGACCTCTTGATAGTGACTTCTTCAAGCCACCACCAGATGGCATCGACAAGAAACCGGGACCGACTTTTTACCTGAAAGTTGTTGCCCTCCGCGGGATTCGAACCCACGACCTCCGGTTTGTAAAGCGCAGACCTTTACCACTAGGCAACGGAAGCAGTTAATTATTTACTTAACTGCTTCCGTTGCCTAGTGTATAGAATACCTCTTGATGAAACCGAACGTATAAAGTTTACCTATATAGAATTCACCAGCCTACTTTGTAGTTAATTGAACTAGTATGTTTTTACCATTCTTTTACGTACTTTTCTCGTTTCCTAAGTAATTTTTGTTCAAGTGTGACATATGACTCATTAAGACGTTGTTGCCACAGCCACAATCGGAATTTTTTTCATTGATACGTCCTCGTTAAGTTTCACAGCAGATTACGACAGTATTTCAGCTCAACTCAACGCCTTCACCTGTACAAGGTGCAAAAACAGCCGCTCATAAAGCAGTGTTCTCATCTCTAGGCACTTTAATACCGGTTCCTTTATTTGATCGTATGCTACGTAGAGCTGCTGAATCATCAACAATTCACCATCATTTCATTGAATCAAAACCATCGACCAAACAGACAGATGCGATATTTCTTAATTCTTTTAATAACGAGTCGTTATTAAAAGGCACCTAGAGGTAGTAGTAAAATGGAGAGAAGGCACAAGTCGTTAGAAACTTGTTTAAACGTTGTAGTCGGAAGGCTACTCTATTACCTTTCTAATAAAAAAACAATGATATAAAAGTGACATCTCGCGGTCATAGTCGAAACTACAAAAAAATAATTCTGAATAGCATGTACTATTTCCCAAAACTTGTAAAAGTCATAACTAGATGTCGCTTACAATATTTATCCAAAGAAATAGAATTTAAAGTTAGAAGAAAAATTTTTAACGCCACCTCTTAATAGTAAAACAGTTAATACAGCTTTGTATTATCATTTTCGTATTGAAAACTATACACAGATGTCGCTGCAAATTTTCAACATAAGTAACAAGGGATGGCGCTCGTTATTTTTTTAATAATATCAGTGAAAATGTAAAACATTATAATAATAAATTAATTTAACTGCTGTGTTTTATTACTAACTTCAGGATTCCTTGTAAATAAAGTAGAATAAAACTCAGTTATTTAAGAATATTATATCATTTAGGAATATGGAAAACTGTACAACTGAGTTTCATTAAACAATTTTAACGCATATTTTGTTTTCATAAATAATATTTTTTACTTTTAATGAAGTAAAAATGAAGAAAGTAAATAAAAGCTTTGAAGTGTCTTATATTAAATTATATCACTTTGAGGTGTGTAAAGAAAATCGCAAGATTTTTTTCTCGATGAAATTTATTTTTCATTATGTCAATGAAAGGTTACAGTTTCTAAATGAAAATGGAAACATTACCTCGCATACTTTTACAACTAACACTGTCGAACCATTGCCACTTGCCAGCAACGGATAGGATATAATATTACATAATCATGGCTGTATTTATTGTACCTAACTATCGAACTTATATCAACGAATATAAAGCTCAATATGAGCTAGCAATGGAGATCTTCGACCAGCGGCCCTCACCACTGCTGAATTGAAGGCACATGTTGTAAGTTTCGAGTGGAATATAAATTGAAAAGTCAACAGTTGTTTTCACATTTCTTTTAATTCACTTTGATATCACAGTAGGCAAAGACCGGGGGCGAAAATCAGAAAAACATTACACTACATAGCATGCGTGTAACTCAACATCGCGGTGTTTGGTCGCACTAGAGGCACGACTGTTTCACGATACATAAACCGTCAACGACATCGGAAAATAATTTCATCTTGTAATCGTCAACGCTACTTTAAAATTGTACCATATTCAGTCTCACTCACAACACAAACGAAAGATATAAAAATACTGCATCAGACGATATGGTTTCGTATTATACATCTATCTATTCGTTCCAAACATATTTATTATATTTCCCAAACAAGTTCGTAAATGGCCTCCGCACAATTTGATCGGCTCTCACTTAATTACAATCACGTCTAGACATAAGTTAATGAACTACAAAATGCCCTAATTAGTCAATAATGTTACATTCAACAAGAAGGCATCGTCGTTATACATTAAAATAATTATTGGATTTTCGTCACTAGTTTGCGCGACCGCATCTTCCTAATTTTTCATTCATTACATTATTAAATTAATTAAACTAAATTCATTGACTATCACTCATGCATTTCACAGACAACATAACATATCCTCAGCAACAGAACAACACAGACAGACATCAGCGTTCTAATACTTAGTAATACGATTATAGTTTTTTTTCTAAATCACAACAAAAGTGCCGAACGAAAGAGAAACAAACTCTACATGACATTGGTCACAAAGATAATTAATTGGTCGAAACGATATGTTCAGGTAGGCAAGGATGCCGTGCTGTTGTTGTTTTTGTTTTTTTTTTTTACAAAATTTTTGTTTGATATTCGAGTAACGATATGGTAGTTGCAACCACTTGATAGTTGAGGTACATTCAGCGACAAAGATGCCTGTTCTCGCGCTGGGCTTCCTTTGCTCCTTAGTACACGTAGATCTGCTTCAGCTGGGGCTTCAACTCGGGCGGGATGGTGTACACCTCCTGCTCGGGTTTCTTCTTCACCAGTCGCTTCCAGCGACCGCCGATGTTCTTTCGAAGGCTGCGGAAGCTCGCCCTCTCGTTGCCAATAGGCTGCATCAAGTTGTCCTAGAAAGAGAGAAAACGCGTTCAGTGAAATGGGACTTTAAGATCCGGGTAGTCATTCTTTATATAAGTAACTATTGTTTAAATAATGTTTCAGTTTTAAATTTTAGTGAAACGATACGTTAAGGCAGGACTGTAGGAGGTTTTTTTTAAGGAACATTATTTTTTTTTAAAAGTGTTTTATATAGTTCTATGTAACCCACGTCAATTGTATATCCTACTAATCCAATACGATACCACTCTCTAAGTACGATTCAGGATCTAATACCTACTGTATTTATCGTGTAAATTAATAGTAAAAGTTATCTTTAGGGGAGACTTATTGAACACCCCTATCTTAAAATATGTTTTAGTACACACGAATAACATTACCAACAGACGCGGCGCAACGCGTTGGGAAATATATTTAGCAGTTACACAATACGTTTAGGTAATGATAATAATTGTCCGCAAACTAATGTTAGAAGAAGGTCGCATGGGAAACGTCGAGTAGCTCCGCTTGATTTTTTGTGGACGCTTTGAATAATTATACGTTGAGTTTATGCTAGGAACGTTCATTCGCGCTAGAGAATCGCGGCATTAAAGTAAAAACACAAAGCGCCTCGGTATTTTTTAGCGTCTAGGAAGTTAGCCATGTAAAATAATGCTAAGGCCGCGCAAGTATGTTGCGGGCCTTGAATACTATTCAAAGCCGCATTAGCATTCGCCGTTTCCTGGTGGCGTCTCGATATGGGTGGCCGGGCGTACAAGTCGTAATAAAGCGAACGAAGCACGGCGTACAGCGTGTCGAGCGAGTTTCGTGCGTGCTAATTGAGGCTAGATGTTTTATTATACCAGCACCTGAATAGGCAGCCTCTTTGTTCGTGCGAAAAGCGAAAGAAGGCCGCACGGTTGCGACACGCTCGCCTTGTGCGGCTTTCTACTCGAGCGTGTGGCGACATTTAAATTTACACCGCATAGACGTCGCGATGTTGGTCAGCTCTCTCCCAACCAGTCGCGTCGTTAAACGCTCTCGTCTAACTTTCCATAATGCTTAAAGGTTAGCCCGACTAGCGACAATTGTTCGAAGTGAACGCGGCCCGCGCTGCATAAGTTAACGAGGTCAAGTATGAGCTGTAACTGGTTTCGTTTTCAATGCGAGCGAACGGTGTCGAGATCGTATTCACTGCTCGAGGGTTATTCTAGAGGATCTACTTAACGCTGGTTGTTACTAACCTGATCGTGCGGATAGACGTAAGGCGGTGGCAGCGGCGGTGGGAATTGCCACAGCGGTTGCTGGCGGAAGGCGAGCGGCTCAGGCTGAGTGGGAGGGGCAGCTTGCAGCACCTCGGCCGGGTGGACCGAAGCGGAATGCTCCTCCCGCTTACGCAGCTTGCTGTGAACGATGCGTATCGCCATCATAGTACCGTTGTTCCCAACCATGGTGGGCGATGGGGCAGCGCAAGAATAACCAAACACACTGGGCTGGATCACAGGCGACAAGTTCCAGTCGGGCAGTCACAACATAACGTTTCACAGTTTTCACTCACAGCCGTCAAGCGGGTCTCCGGCGACGCGCTTATTACTTAAGCTAATACTAAATAAATTATCACAATTATGATTGATTCTATAATTTTTCTTTAATTAAAGGCTATTGCACATATCACTGCTCGTAGGAACGCGTGCCGCGTCAAGCGAGCTGGGGCTGCGCGGTTGACTAGAATGATGAGTTTAGTTGTGGCCGGCAGGTGCCTAGCAAAGCGCTCGCTCGTGCCAAACGACCTCTACGGAGTACTCCATGCGTCTGAGTTGAAGTGGAGGGGCGCCCGCCGCTTTTATACGGTGGCGGCTGAAGCGGCGCCAGGGGAGTGGATGAGGGGGGAGGGGGGGTACGATTGCGACTATGCCGTTTTCCGCGAAAAGCGGTCGACGGGCGAGCGGGCGACGCCGTTCGTATCATAATGCCAGTGACGCATCAGCCGACCGTTGGTTTGTCCCGCTCACTTACACCATTCAAACGTTCCAATCTACCTAAGCGATTTCTCAATAACGGCTGTGAGTGGAAACCAAACGACTCTTCGTGATGGTGTTATGGGTTATTCTTGCGCTGCTACCACAACAGGCGAGAGATTGATAACACATGCAAAAGCGATATCGCTGCAATACCAGTAGTTATTTATATACACAAATCATAACTTTTATGAAAATCATCGGCCGTTATAGTGATCGGTTAACCCGCATTGATCCAAATAGCGATAAAGTCGGCATACTGCGGTGCATTTCACCATCAATGTAGGTTCAAAGTCCACATAACGTGAACACGCGGCTCGCAGTCGCCATGGACGTTAACACAGCTGGGGCTAATGGTTAGGCACGGAGCGGACAGCTCGACTGCATCTCTTTCCGGCAAACACTTGCACGCGTAAACGGGAGGGAGGCGAGCGTTTCGCACTTTCGGCTTCTAAAGTCAAAGTAGGGCTGCAGGGCAAGGGAGAGGTGCAATGCCCTTAGTCCGCGCCGTGCCGGGGCTTTGACTTCGAATGCGGGATGAAAAAACGCAGGTAGTCGAGTCTATACAAGTCGTTACCCTTGGAAATGTATGATAGCGTTAAAGACCCGCCAAGAGCACAGATACCGGACGATGATACGAATCTAATTTATATAATAATAACTTTCATTAACCGTTCAGTTCACGGTGATAGGATAGAGAAATTCTGCTCTAAGACGAGAAAGTCACGTCCGTCCCGAATTCGAGACACACAGCACGCCAGTTTCTAGACCGTGTTCGTGTCCAACGCTTTATCTGTTCACAGAGTCATGAGCCGACGGTTTATCTCGTAACGTCTGTCGCAATGTTAGATCGATACGTATAGTACAATCTTATGTGGTATCGAGACCTTGGCGATCGACCGGCGTCTCTGTTTTGACTGGCCGTAATCGCCTTCTTATACTTCAACAACAAAGCCATACAATACTTTCGAACGTACCGCGGGGACACGACGAAACAGTAATTAAACGGTCGGTGAAAGCTGACTGCGCTTCGTCGAATTGTGAACGCCACACGAAAATAAACAATTCGTTGCTTTATGCAACCCTCGGAAACATTCTGACTTTCGTAATCAATCGCCTGTCTATACGGGGCGTCGTTATTTGTAAAAACGCTATTTAGATTATTTTAAATATTTGTGACGTGGGAGGATTGCGCTCTGACCCGTTGTTTACGTCAGTGGGAGGCTATCGGATGGATGTGTCGAGAAAAAAGTTGAAAAATCACATTCGTCGATATCAAGTTTATATTATGTTTAAACATAACAACGATACATGATTAACAAAACGCTCGTTGATAATGGCTTAATAAATTCTGTTACTAGCAAGCATAAGAATTAAGTACTTATTATAAGTCTATCATCATCTTTACAGAAAATAGAAAGCATATATTTAGAACGTAAATTTATTATACCAAAACATTAACACGAAACACACTTACTTCCACAATTATTTAAAGTAGTTTAATGCCATTTGTTGTGAAAAACGTCGGTAAGTATCTAGAATAGAAAAAAGAATCTTACATATCCCTATATTGCATATTCTTTTTAGTTTGATAATAGACTATATCAAAATTTAAGATGGGCTGACTAGGGAAATGCACCGACTTGATAACTAAACGATGGATGCTTTCAATACGAACTGATAAAATTATTAGCTGCGCTCATCCGACTGGGCGTGTTGACGTCACAATCCTGATGGGAGTCAATAGGGGTACATTTTTAATAACGTCAATAAACTGCAGAGAGAATGGAAAATGCTGTAATGATAATGAATAGTGATTGGTCGGAGTGGGTGTTTAATAGGTCTGTACTGTACTCAAACGATTCCACTTATGATATATAAAGGGTAATATTCCACGGAGATTATTGATACTCACTGATGTCAGACTAAATCTTGAACTAATAATAACGTTGACTAAATAGGTAAAAGAAGAAAAAAGTATAGTGGGCACCACCATGCTTTTATTTCTACTTTATTGTGTAGAAATGTATTCTATAATTGTTGCTACTAGAAAATATATGTACACTTTGGAAGAAAACTTTAAATTACATCCGTAACATATTAAAATATTTTTTTCGTATAAAAAAAAACTGAATTAATTGAACCAAATTGTTTTTTTTTTAAATGATTTCAACGAAGGTCCACTAAAAATTCGATTTACATGTCTCCTTTCGGTAATAATACGCCGATCAATTTCAAGCTAAACCACTGTCAAATAGACTATCGGTAATTGCGAAAACGGCTCATAGAATTTTTAAATGTTAATAAAAGACATAATAGCTAAACTCGTTCTTCAATTCTCTGAGGACGGGCATTTGCGAAAATGGATGAAACCTCCGAAATTGAGCCCTGCTGAGATTTTACATGGTTCTGTTTCAAAAGAACGTTGCAACGTAGTAATGACTTTGCGAGTTCAATGACTATAACGTTTTCAAATCGACACTAAGCGGTACATTGTTAGGGTTTTTGGGCATAGCATATCAAATTTATCAACATAACAGCAATCGGACATATGTTAAAAGTTTCATTTGACTTTGCTTCTTTAATACACCTATCCCATATCCAGAATAACTCGTGCTTTTGATCTGATTTATGAATGAATGACACTGTCGTTAACATCTACGTGATAGTTTCTCCGGGGCACAGTATAGAATTAATTTCAAAATCTTTGCAATAAAAATTACTCCCTTAAGCTTTTGATAATCTACCTACACTTGCAGGTCTGCTGAATTAATACATGCAACAGTAACACTATCCCGGATGAAATTGTTTAAATCGATAGTAAGCCGTATTTCACTCTGCATCCACTTTGTTCTCCGTCGCTTGCAAAACCGATTCTCGGTACGGTTTTGTTTATAAATCACATGTCCGTTTTTACTTATACATCAGCATTGTGGTTGTACAAACGAAAGAAAGTCATAACGCACACGGACGCTATTGGCCCTGTGTGGGTTGACATGTACTGATATAAACGGAAGGTTGACAGACGGCCCGGTTAAACAACCTTCTCTCGAGATTAAACTTTTGAATTAGTAGTAACCAGTTTCGCGTGGTTTCATGAGGCTTCCGCGTGCTCGCCTGCGAACTGGTTCAATGTAGAAAACCGCAATCGCGTCGGAGTCTCATTTTCGCGAACACCGAACACCGAATATACGTGATGCATATACATAAGTCGCGTGTCGAATTCAATTTCATTCAGTCAGGCGTCATTGTTTCGAACGGACAAAGGTAGGATTAATAAAAGAACAGGCGTATTTTCGGAGGCATTGTGTGACCGACCGCGACCTTGCCTTTTCATGCGATTATCGATCAGTTCCTGCAGTGTTCCAGCGCGAGTTTTTGTCCATCCACTCGGTACCAAGCGACTCGCTAAAAGAATTGTCTGGTTTTTAAATAGATCCGCACGCCGGACAAAATCCAATCAACGCGGAGAGGCGTCGACGTTGCGAAATTCGACGCACGACCGCAGTTTCTCTTTGATTTTCGCCTTATTTACTGATTGGACACGTCTGTCTATACGTAAATATCGCGACTGGAATATCGCCAAATACATTTACATTGACAGCTTGGGATACAGCCTTGACAGGTGTCGGAATTAAATATCAAACACGTTTGTCTATTCCGTTACTGAAAGCATGCATCGCCAAATCCAAACAATACGTGTACGCATTTCAAATCCGTTCACCGCCGGACCTCGGCAAAACAGCGCTGACCGTCCACCGTTTACGAACTCATTCTGAAAATATCGATGTGAATTCAGAAGAAAACAAAATAATTTCTGTCAACTCGGGGTCGTTAAATCACTCAAGAACCTCACAGACAATTCGGGAACTTCGTGAATTTCCTCACGGCAGCGTGAGATCGGGTTGTCCTCGCGGAGCGCCTTCGCGAATTTCACAGGCGTCAAGGTAACCGGTTGTAAAAGCATCACAACATAGGCGCTTTACCCGCGCTCGAACGGGTCGTTCTTGTCGCGGCCGCAGAGGCAGACGATCGTCTTGTCGACGGACAGCACGATGAGGGAGTCGTGGCCCAGCACGGCGCCGACCTCGCAGTTCGCCTCTTTGCACTTCATCGCGTCGGCGATCGAAACGGAGGGCATGGGAGCTCGGGGCCTCGGGGCGCTCGGCGGGGCGTTTTGGCGCGCACTGCCCCGGTCGGCCGGCGCTCTCGTGCGAACGCCGCGGACTGTGGCCCGGCG